>CAIGRN010144235.1:0-12971 GCA_903798345.1 Fraxinus anomala
TTTCTACCTTATGTAGCTAGAAGCCGTTTCTTAGGTTATTCGATGAATCATATTTATAGAATCTATGAATTTGTTGAGTAGAGAACCTATTTATTTAGAATAAACGCATTTAGCCTATGTTCGGTTCATGTTTATAAATTGTTCGTAAACACCGAAGTCCCCCCTTTTTAACACATTTTGAGGATCCATAAGGACTATCCACATATCAACCACTCATTTCTATATATCTATAATTTAGATTTTTATAAGCGCTTCCTGAACATGTTTTATTTATAAAATTATTAGAACCTTATTGTAGTAACCGCTGCATATTTTAGAATGTAGATGTGGTGAATTAACATGATTCTCCTTGCCTTCAAAAGAAAAAAGTTTTGTTGCCATTTTCTTGAACTTTTTGGCAATTGGATAATGAATTTGGTTATTTGTGTTTTGGCAGGGATCATGGTGACATGTCATCAAAGAAATTTCGTCACGATAAGCGTGTCTATCTAGGAGCTCTTAAGTTTGTTCCACATGCTGTTTACAAGCTCCTTGAAAACATGCCCATGCCGTGGGAACAGGTACTTGTGTGTTTGATCATTTCTGTGGTTGATGAAAATGCTCTTGAATTGTTTTCTGAGTTGGATCGTTTAAGCCACTATTTTACATTTGTATTAACTTCTTATTATGTTTCTCGGATAGGTCCGTGAAGTGAAGATTCTTTACCATATTACCGGTGCCATTACATTTGTAAATGAAATACCGTGGGTTGTTGAACCCATTTATCTGGCTCAAGTATGCTTCTATTGCTGCACACCTCCTTTTGCTGCCTATTTGTTGGTCTTAATTGTTGCTCCATTTCTTGCTCAGGACATTAATTTTCTAAATTGATTACCTGTGTGTCAATTTTATTACAGTGGGGTTCTATGTGGATTATGATGCGAAGAGAGAAGAGAGATCGACGACATTTCAAAAGAATGCGCTTTCCTCCTTTTGATGATGAAGAACCTCCACTAGATTATGCTGATAATCTTCTAGATGTGGATCCTTTGGAGCCAATTCAACTGGAGTTGGATGAGGAAGAAGATTCAGCTGTTTACACGTGGTTCTATGACCATAAGCCTCTTGTGAAAACAAAGCTTATCAATGGTCCCAGCTACCGGAAATGGCATCTCTCACTTCCGATTATGGCAACACTTCATCGGCTTGCTGGACAGCTGCTCTCTGATTTGATTGATCGCAATTACTTTTACTTATTTGACATGGAGTCATTTTTTACGGCTAAAGCACTGAACATGTGCATACCTGGTATGTTAAATGCTAAGTCTGTACTTTTGGAAGTGCTTCATACTTCATCGAAACAAATATGGTTATGTAGATATGAAATTGTGCTTGCGTCTGTGTACCCATGTATATATCTTTATATGTAGTGTGGACAGCATGAAAGTTCTTAAATAGCTCCTGATTGATTTACTTCTGTATTGGAAATGCTTTTATTATGGTAGATTCGTGCTTTGTTTGCTCTACTTTATGTATTTTTTGAAAACAATTCGTTTTCAGGTGGTCCAAAGTTTGAACCTTTGTATCGTGACATGGAGAAGGGAGATGAGGACTGGAATGAATTTAATGACATCAACAAGCTTATCATCCGCTCACCTCTCAGGACGGAATACAGGATTGCATTCCCTCATCTCTATAATAATAGACCTAGGAAAGTGAAGCTCAGTGTATATCACACTCCAATGGTCATGTACATCAAAACCGAGGATCCTGATCTTCCCGCTTTCTATTATGACCCTCTAATTCACCCCATAACAAGTTCCAATAGGGACCAGAGAGAGAAGAAGATTTATGAAGAGGATGATGATGATTTCCAGTTGCCTGAGGGGGTCGAACCATTACTAACAAGCACTCCAATTTACACGGATACTACTGCTGCAGGAATTTCACTTTTGTTTGCCCCACGCCCCTTCAACATGAGATCTGGTCGGATGCGGCGTGCTGAAGATATACCGCTCGTATCAGACTGGTTCAAGGAGCACTGGTACGAAAAGTTCTTCACATTGTTACTTAAATATGCCCAGTTTTCATGAATGTCTAATTTGTCTAATCTTCTTGTGGTTATATTTTTGCAGTCCTCCTTCATATCCTGTCAAAGTCCGTGTCAGTTACCAGAAATTGCTGAAATGTTTTGTGTTGAATGAGCTGCATCACAGACCACCTAAGGCTCAAAAGAAGAAGCACTTGTTTAGGTCTCTCCAAGCTACAAAGTTTTTTCAGACTACAGAACTTGATTGGGCTGAAGCTGGTCTCCAGGTTTGCAAGCAAGGGTACAATATGCTGAATCTGTTGATCCACAGGAAGAATCTGAACTACCTCCACCTTGATTATAATTTCAACTTGAAGCCTGTGAAAACCCTCACTACTAAGGAACGTAAAAAATCGCGGTTTGGTAATGCTTTCCATCTTTGTCGTGAAATTCTGCGTTTGACAAAGCTAGTAGTTGATGCGAATATCCAGTTCCGGCTGGGAAATGTTGACGCATTTCAGTTGGCTGACGGATTGCAATATATCTTCTCACATGTTGGCCAGTTGACGGGTATGTACCGTTACAAATACAGGCTCATGAGGCAGATTCGAATGTGTAAAGACTTGAAGCACTTGATTTATTATCGATTTAATACTGGACCGGTTGGGAAAGGGCCTGGATGTGGTTTCTGGGCACCTATGTGGAGGGTGTGGTTGTTTTTTCTTCGTGGCATAGTACCTCTCCTGGAAAGGTGGTTGGGAAATTTACTCGCCAGACAGTTTGAGGGACGGCATTCTAAAGGAGTGGCCAAAACTGTGACAAAGCAGCGTGTTGAAAGCCACTTCGACTTGGAGCTTCGTGCTGCTGTTATGCACGATGTTCTGGACGCTATGCCAGGTAAACATCGTCCCGAGGATGCTTTTTGAGAAAGTGACAACCCCATCCCTTACAAAAAACGTAGGAAGAAAGAAAATAAGCGAAATGAACTATACTATAACTTTAATCCTTTTACTAATTAATATGAACTTCCTTTTACATATATTTATTATTGGTTGACTCTGTAGAGGGTATTAAGCAAAATAAGGCAAGAACTATCTTGCAGCATCTGAGTGAAGCATGGCGCTGTTGGAAAGCAAATATTCCATGGAAGGTACATCATCTTTAAGATTGTTGATTTTTACTGGTTTCATGTTGCAATGCTTCCAGATTATCTTCTCTCTTTGTAACTTGATTCTTGGACTCCTCAGGTACCTGGTTTGCCTGTTCCTATTGAGAACATGATTCTGCGATATGTCAAGTCAAAAGCTGATTGGTGGACAAATGTTGCTCATTATAACCGTGAGCGTATCAGGAGAGGAGCAACAGTGGACAAGACGGTTTGTCGAAAGAATCTTGGACGATTGACCCGCCTTTGGTTGAAGGCTGAGCAGGTGAATACATATTTTAATCTTTAATAGAAAACACCATTGAAATCTGGAAAACTTTTCTGTTTTTCTGGTTCTTTAGTGATTGACAATATTCTCTTTGGCCACTCTGCTAATTAATTATTCATTACCCCCCTTGACAGGAACGCCAACACAACTACTTAAAAGATGGTCCATATGTCACTCCGGAAGAAGCTGTGGCTATATATACAACCACTGTGCATTGGTTGGAATCAAGAAAATTCTCTCCAATTCCATTTCCTCCTTTGTCTTACAAGCATGACACGAAGCTTCTCATCCTTGCTCTTGAGAGGTTAAAGGAATCTTATAGTGTGGCTGTTAGGTTAAACCAGCTACAAAGAGAAGAATTGGGTCTTATTGAGCAGGCTTATGATAATCCGCATGAAGCTTTGTCTCGTATTAAACGTCATTTGCTTACGCAACGTGCCTTCAAGGAAGTAAGTTGAGAAATTTGTCCTTTCTTTTTTCTTAACCAATATTTAGTGTGATAGTGGTTTTTGTTGAAATATGAAAATATTTTGCAGTTTTAAACACAATTTAATTGTCACTTTTATTATTTGTGACATTTAACACTGAATATGGAGCATTTTGCAGGTTGGCATTGAGTTCATGGATTTGTACAGTTATCTAATTCCAGTTTATGAGATTGAACCTCTTGAGAAGATCACCGATGCATATCTTGACCAGTATCTATGGTATGAGGGTGACAAACGCCACCTCTTCCCAAACTGGATTAAGCCTGCAGATTCAGAGCCACCACCACTGTTGGTCTATAAATGGTGTCAGGGCATAAACAATTTACAAGACATTTGGGACACTAGTGAAGGACAGTGTGTTGTGATGCTTCAGACCAAATTTGAGAAATTTTTTGAAAAGATTGATCTGACCATGCTTAACAGGTGAGTATTTCACTCATTGTATAGTCGTTTGACAAGAGAACGTTAAATATTTATACTGTTGTATAACTTCCTTGTATTGATATATTCTTATGTTTCGACAGGCTTCTGCGTTTGGTTCTTGACCATAATATTGCTGATTATGTCACTGCAAAGAACAACGTTGTATTGTCATACAAGGACATGAGCCACACGAACTCATATGGGCTCATACGTGGTCTTCAGTTTGCTTCTTTTGTAGTGCAGTACTATGGACTTGTTCTTGATCTTTTACTACTTGGTTTGACTCGAGCCAGTGAAATTGCTGGTCCACCCCAGATGCCAAACGAGTTCATTACTTATCATGATACTAGAGTAGAAACAAGACATCCAATTCGTTTATACTCCAGATACATTGACAAGGTGCATATATTATTCCGTTTTACGCATGAAGAGGCTCGGGACCTTATCCAGCGGTATCTCACTGAGCATCCAGATCCTAACAATGAAAATATGGTTGGTTATAACAACAAAAAATGCTGGCCTAGAGATGCCAGGATGAGACTTATGAAGCATGATGGTAATGCAACACCTTTCTTTATTTTATCAAATACTATTTATATATGATAATTTCTTCAGTTTGTTTTCTCGACTGGCTGTTAGTCTGATATTAAAGGAATCTAATTGTTCTTTGTCAAATTTCTGTATTTCAGTCAATCTTGGTAGAAGTGTTTTCTGGGATATGAAGAACCGTCTTCCTAGAAGCATTACAACTCTTGAATGGGAGAACAGCTTTGTATCTGTCTACAGCAAGGACAACCCGAACTTACTTTTCAGCATGTATGTGTAACTTGTTCTTCCTCTTTGCTTTTACTTTTTACTTGATATCTTTACATGCACATACACGTCCACAGTGTACACATGCATATTTAACGAGTTGGTGGCCTATATGTGTAGGTGTGGATTTGAAGTTCGTATACTGCCCAAGATTAGAATGACTCAGGAGGCTTTCAGCAATACAAGAGATGGAGTTTGGAATCTGCAGAATGAGCAGACAAAAGAACGTACAGCAGTTGCTTTCTTACGGGTAGATGATGAACATATGAAGGTGTTTGAGAATCGTGTAAGACAGATTCTCATGTCCTCAGGTTCGACTACATTCACGAAGATTGTTAACAAATGGAATACAGCACTTATAGGTAATTATCTAATTTTTTTGCCTCCTAATGCCCATATTTCATGGTGTTGGTTTGACTTCGAGCGTTCTTTTGCTGAAGAGTTTTAATTTGCTTCTGCAGGTCTCATGACATATTTCCGTGAAGCAACTGTTCATACGCAAGAACTGTTGGATCTGCTGGTAAAATGTGAAAATAAAATACAGACCCGTATTAAGATTGGATTGAACTCAAAGATGCCTAGCAGGTAATTTATCTTTGTTAAATCTTCTATTCAACTTATCTTTGTTCACAAAAACATCCTGAAACTTGCTCCTTTCAGGTTCCCTCCTGTTATCTTTTACACCCCGAAGGAAATTGGAGGACTTGGAATGTTGTCAATGGGTCATATATTGATTCCGCAGAGTGACCTCCGGTATAGTAAACAAACAGACGTTGGCATAACTCATTTTAGGAGTGGAATGAGTCATGAAGAGGACCAGTTGATTCCAAATCTGTATCGTTACATACAGGTACCAGGATTCCATTTTATGCCTTGCATTATTTACGTATCATTGGTTTTAATTTTATTTTGCTCTTTGACTTTGTGACAGCCATGGGAGAGTGAGTTCATTGATTCACAACGGGTTTGGGCTGAATATGCATTGAAGCGGCAAGAAGCCCAGGCACAAAATAGGCGTTTGACTCTGGAAGATTTGGAAGTAAGTTTCACAGCGGATCCATTTTTTCTGTTCCCCCTTTTATCTTTTTTCATTCCGTGGGATTCTTTTCTTCTCTCCCTTTTTTTCTGTTTTTCTCCAATAATGAGAGTTTGCGCTGAAGTTAAATTAAGGAAAGGACTATAGGGAGTTTGGGCATTTTTCGGAGACCTACGGGGTCGTCCTCAACTAAGATTTTGATGGATTTTAAAAGATTATAAATTCTAATGAATTTCGTGGATTTGAATAGATTTCCACAAATTCCATAAGAATCTCATCAAATATGATGAAATTTCAAAAGAATCAGTTATATGTTTTTTTAAGCTTGAAATCCATCCAAATCTTTTAAAATTCCTCTATGAATGAAAACTTTATAAATACACTAGTTATTGAAGATACTTCAATTTTAAATGATTTCATTAAATTTCAATCGGGGACACTTAAATTGTAATGAATTTCATTAAAATCTCAATTGACATCTAAATTTAGAAAGATTTTTAAAAACCATCACAATCTAAATTTAGAAACATTTTAAAAAACCATTCACATGAAGCTTAGATGCTAAATGGCCTTTTTTTAACTGTATAAAAGATTGAGGGAGTTTTTTTGCTGCAGCTCAATTTTTATTTTGTTATCTCATGGTTTTATTCTGTTTTGTCCTCTAGAATTTCTTTTTTCCTCTTTGTTATTTATCCAATAAGTGAAGTTTACACTAATTGAGGATAAATAATGGGAAGATCGACCTAGATATCCAGAGCATGTCTTGCTTGAACCTAAATAAATTCCCATTCACAGAGCAACACAATCCCAACCATTCAGGTTATATCTGGAAACTATAATAACATCAACTTTGCCTGATGTGGTCGCAAAATTATTTAATAATCATTGGACTTTCAAGTACATATATCTCTATGTCTACTTGAAAGGAGGATGTAGTGACAAAAAGGTACTCGTATAGAGTAGTCGATCCCAATTGCAAAGAAGACTTTGGTTCATTTCATTATCCTTCTTTTAATTTTTTCTTCTGTTTCTATGGGTTGTTGGGGGTGGGGGATTCCTTTTAATACCTTTCCACTGTTTCAGGGGGAGGGTGCTTTTGCAACTTTGGCTGGTCACTAATGTATATTTGATATTTTCTAATCAGTGGCGTCTTTTTGCCGTTACACTGACATTCTTAACAATGTCTTACTTTGATCAAACAAAGTATGCCCATCTTACATGTTTCTTTTTGATTTTCAGGATTCTTGGGATCGTGGGATACCTCGAATCAATACCTTGTTTCAGAAGGACCGCCACACACTTGCATATGACAAAGGATGGAGAGTACGAACAGATTTTAAGCAGTATCAAGTTCTGAAACAAAATCCATTCTGGTGGACGCACCAGAGGCATGATGGGAAGTTATGGAACTTGAATAACTATCGAACTGATGTTATTCAAGCACTTGGGGGAGTTGAAGGAATCCTCGAGCATACACTGTTCAAAGGAACATAGTAAGTTTTACTTGTGCTCTCTCTACTAGAATACTTTCAATTCTTTGCCATCACTTTGTGCCAATGTAGTAGAAAATAGTTTATCTATGTACTCCTTTTTCTATTATAAATGTAATTTTCCTTGCACGGCAATCATGGTCCAACGTATCAAGTTCCCATCATTATGGCTAACATAGATTTTATTCAGCGCCTGTTTGGTGGTGCTTTTCTTCTAATTTTAATGAAATTTTCAGACCATTATACAGTGAATGAGGGAGAAGTTGCATGTGTTTATTATGAAATGACAGCCGCAATTATTGAAGAAAAAAAAGCCTACAGCCATCAATTTTATAGAGAAATGACTTATATGCCCCTATAACATTATATTCATTCTATCTCTGGAAGGGCTGTCTGGTAATTTAATTATAAAAAAGATGGCTGTAGGCTTTTCTTTTTCCCTCAATAATTGCGGCTGTCATTTCATAATTAAAACATGCAACTTTTCCCCTCGTTTACTGTATAATGGTCTGAAAATTCATTAAAATTAGAAGAAAAGTGTCACCAGACAGGCGCTCAGTGTTGTGAATTGCTCGTACTTTGGTAGAGCAAAGAACTATAGCATTTCCATTATATTGGGAACATACATTTGGGCTTCGTTTTGCTTTGCCTTTGCAGTCAGATCTGTTGTATTTCATGGTGACAACATTTCTGTTTTTAAGAACTTCCACAAATTGATGAATTTGTTCTCTTGAAAAAAATGTGGGTTGTTTATGGAGCTTACTTGTTTTCTTTGTGTTTCAGCTTCCCCACTTGGGAAGGTCTTTTCTGGGAGAAAGCTTCAGGTTTTGAGGAGTCTATGAAGTATAAGAAATTGACAAATGCTCAAAGATCTGGGCTCAATCAAATTCCTAATCGAAGATTTACCCTTTGGTGGTCACCAACTATAAATCGAGCAAATGTATATGTTGGTTTCCAGGTGCAGCTGGATCTGACCGGGATATTTATGCATGGAAAGATACCTACCCTAAAGATATCTCTGATTCAGATATTCCGTGCTCACTTGTGGCAGAAGATTCATGAGAGTGTGGTCATGGATCTTTGCCAGGTTTTGGATCAAGAGCTGGATGCATTGGAAATTGAGACCGTTCAGAAAGAAACAATCCATCCAAGGAAGAGTTACAAAATGAACAGCTCGTGTGCTGATATTCTTCTGTTTGCTGCCCATAGATGGCCCATGTCAAAGCCCAGTCTTGTGGCTGAGTCAAAGGATGTATTTGACCAAAAGGCCAGCAATAAATACTGGATAGATGTGCAGCTTCGCTGGGGTGATTATGACTCCCATGATATTGAGCGATACACTCGGGCAAAGTTTATGGATTACACAACAGATAACATGTCTATCTATCCATCACCAACTGGTATATTAGTGATATAGTTTGTGATATATCTAATTCTGATGCTTGTTTTTATTTGTAACTAACATAGTTTGTTCTGCATGTAGGGGTCATGATCGGACTTGATCTTGCTTATAACCTGCATTCTGCATTCGGAAACTGGTTTCCTGGGTCTAAACCGCTGCTTGCCCAGGCTATGAATAAGATCATGAAGGTACTTCAATATTTTTAAAAATTTGGAGTTTAGTAATGCATAATTAATCATGCAGTGTTATGTTTTTCCTTTGATAAAAGAGGATCAATTAATGTATCAATCTTTTGCGTGCAGTCGAATCCAGCACTATATGTTCTGAGAGAACGTATAAGGAAAGGGCTGCAGTTGTATTCTTCAGAACCTACAGAGCCTTATTTATCATCACAGAACTATGGGGAAATATTCAGCAATCAGATTATCTGGTTTGTTGATGACACTAATGTGTACCGTGTCACAATACATAAGACATTTGAGGGAAATCTCACAACAAAACCTATTAATGGTGCCATTTTTATATTTAACCCTAGGACGGGCCAGCTTTTTCTGAAGGTTTGCATCTGTTGTCACCGCTGATAATGTATCACCTATTCAGTTTTTGAGATTTGTTCATTAATTATTTGTCTTGCAGGTCATTCACACAAGTGTCTGGGCTGGGCAAAAGCGACTCGGCCAGCTAGCGAAGTGGAAAACGGCAGAAGAAGTGGCTGCACTAGTGCGATCATTGCCCGTTGAAGAACAGCCAAAGCAAATCATAGTTACTCGTAAAGGAATGTTGGATCCCCTAGAGGTCCACTTACTTGATTTTCCAAATATTGTGATCAAGGGAAGTGAACTACAGTTGCCTTTCCAGGCTTGCTTGAAGATTGAGAAATTTGGTGATCTGATACTGAAGGCCACAGAACCACAGATGGTCTTGTTCAATATATATGATGATTGGTTGAAGAGTATCTCGTCCTACACAGCGTTCTCTAGACTTATCTTGATCTTGCGTGCTCTTCATGTGAACAATGAGAAGGCTAAGATGTTGCTGAAGCCTGACAAGACAATTGTCACGGAGCCCCATCACATCTGGCCATCTCTATCAGATGAACAGTGGATGAAGGTAGGTTGTCAAACGATGTGCATGGTTGAAATAGTGTCTGTTATAGTTTCTGTTTGAAAAGAAAGAATAGTTTCTGCTGGGGTGCACATGTATTCATTTTTGAGGGTGTATATATATCTCGTAATTCAATTGCATTTTTTAATTGTTTCTTATCTTTGTAATGTGATGCAGGTTGAGGTTGCCCTTAGAGATCTAATACTTTCTGACTATGCCAAGAAGAACAATGTCAACACATCCGCTCTGACACAGTCAGAAATTCGTGATATAATTCTTGGGGCTGAGATTACTCCGCCTTCGCAGCAGCGACAACAAATAGCCGAGATTGAGAAACAGGTATTTTTTCATCACCCATCTAATCTGTAAGTTCTATTTTGTCTTTGTGATGCATCTTCCCTTGATTTTACGGACATCTTAATATTCTCTTAGGCAAAGGAGGCTAGTCAGCTTACAGCAGTCACTACAAAGACCACAAATGTGCATGGCGATGAGTTGATTGTTACTACCACAAGTCCATATGAGCAAGCAGCATATGGGTCTAAAACTGATTGGCGCGTTAGAGCAATATCTGCCACAAATCTTCATCTTCGGGTGAATCATATATATGTGACCTCAGAAGACATTAAGGTACTGTTTGTATTTACCTATAGTTGGTTTGATGATTAATTATTCCCTGAATTCTTGTAATTATTATACGGAAAGTCCTACCAAAATGGTTTGTTAAGATTTTTCTGGTCTAATTTGTGCAGGAAACAGGATATACATACATCATGCCTAAAAATATTTTGAAGAAGTTTATATGCATTGCTGATTTGCGCACTCAAATTGCCGGATACATTTATGGCATAAGCCCTCCAGACAATCCTCAAGTGAAGGAGATTCGTTGTATTGCCATGCCACCACAGTGGGGAACTCATCAACAAGTTCATCTTCCATCAGCTCTACCTGAACACGACTTTTTGAATGACTTGGAGCCTTTAGGATGGATGCATACACAGCCAAACGAACTTCCCCAGCTGTCTCCGCAGGTTTATATTTTCCTCGTCTTATTCTCTCCCTTCCTGAACTTCGCCTGCAATACTATGTTACTGTTACTTTTTGATGATATTTTTGCTGAACAAACTTGTAAAAACAAAATAAAAATGCCAAATGTAGGATCTAGCCGCTCATGCTCAGGTCTTGGCAAACAACAAACAATGGGATGGAGAGAAATGCATTGTTTTGACCTGCAGTTTTACCCCGGGTTCATGCTCTTTAACTGCATATAAGCTGACCCCATCAGGATATGAATGGGGGAAAAACAACACAGATGCTGGAAGCAATCCCCATGGTTACCTGCCTACCTACTACGAGAAAGTTCAGATGCTTTTGAGTGACCGTTTCCTTGGTTTCTACATGGTAAAGTTTAGTTTTTCAACGTTATGCACGTCTCTGTTTTCTTCCTCTCAAAGTGCTGGTTTGGTCTTATCCATGACATCTGTTCTAGTGCGTCCAATTAATTACATCTAATATGACTTACAGATACCTGATAATGGTCCTTGGAACTACAATTTCATGGGAGTCAAACACACTGCCGGCATGAAGTATGGAGTGAAACTTGGGGCGCCTCGGGAATACTATCATGAAGACCATAGGCCAACACATTTCCTAGAGTTCAGCAATTTGGAGGAAGCTGAAACTGCTGAAGGGGACCGAGAAGATACCTTTACTTGAAATTTGGCGCAAGGTGTCGCCTTTCCTTAAAGCAAGTTTTCTCGTTAATGTAATATTGAGGAAGTGCTAGCACCCTTGTGATTGACCTAATTTAGGGCCCCTCTTCCACTGTACTCATCAATAGATTCTGTCTTGTAACAATTTTTAGATGTTTTAAGGGAAAAGAAGTGTAATAATTTTGCAGTACTCCAACATTAAGAACTGGGAAATATATATTCTTCCATTTCAGTATACCTCGAAGAGTTTTTTCTGATATTACAAGTGTCCCGCTCCAAGAGCGAGGTGCAAACTGTATAAAGAATCAAGTTACTTTTTATTTTCTGATATTTCAAGTGGCCAGCTCCGAGGGCCTGGTGCGAATTGTATATAAAGAATCAAGTTGTTTATTTATACATTTTTCAAATTTAAAAGACATACAGAATCGAAGACATGAGTGCGAGAGAAACAAACTTGTCCCTACAATGTTGAACATCTATCTGTGACAAGTTCACTCGTCTTTGAAAGATAAGCGGTAATCATAAAGAGAAATTGATCTACTTTGTTCTATAGCTCAGGCTAAAGAACCACGAGCTCTAACTCAAACATGTAATAATTTTTTTTTTATATATACTTTTTATCATTATCCTGACTTTCTGGGCAAAATTAACTGAAATTGATAAATTTTTTTGATACTGCAAAATGGAATTAGGAACCAGATTACGCTGGAGAACGTGCCTTTTTTTTTTTTTTTTTAAAAATCTGATGTCACTATCTACTCCTCTGCTGAATTGACGAGTTATTGTTAGATTACGTTTCGTGCACGTGACAAGATGAAGAATTCATAATTCTTTATTTTCTTATGTTACATTTACTTATTAATTCCACATACTTATATGACATTGTTGATGGAATAGTAGATCCTTCAAGGAGAATGTAGAAGAGAACCAAAAGAAATAATAAACACACGAAAAAAGTTCGAACATGTAATCGCTATCTTCAAATTAAATTTGCTCCCTCTAAAATTGATTTTGATATTTAGCCCCCTTTTTGAGCTACATTAAAATTCTCATTTTCATTCT
>CAIGRN010144238.1:0-14985 GCA_903798345.1 Fraxinus anomala
TTGCTGTGTGTGAAAGGTTAGAAAAGGGAAATATAAAATTATAGAAGAGATAAATTCTTTTTTTTGATGTGAGACAACATAAGGAATAAAAGTTTGTAAATTTAATGGTAAATTGGTTCTTTGCCTTTGGTTATTGTCAACTCATTATGTAATAATAATTGTGTACTGTATATCTTTGTTCCTTTTTGAAGGTTGGAATCTTAGTTTTGCTTTAAATAGTTGTAATGCGTGAAAGCTGAAAATTTTGATGTCTCTCTTGATCATGCTTTGCTTGCTATTGTGAGTAATTTGTTGGAGTGGTAGTTATATACCCCGTCTAATTTTATGGTTTAGCTCTGGTATCAAAAGAAACTTGTCAAAAAGGGGGAAAATGAAATATAGAAAAAATTGTAAGGTATGCATAATAAATTGTGCTTAGCAATGAAAATGGAGGCCTGTTTTGAAGGCACGTATCTATCTTCTTTATTCCGATGCTTTGGGAATTATTTTCTAGCTATTCGGTTGATGATGGATTCCAACTTCCTATTTACGTCTTGATTTTTCAGTGAAAGAGGTCATAATGAGTTTAGAACATTTTACTCGCTTGACTTCTTTTCAGTTGATGAAATTTTAGCGCTTTGTCTGCTATTTCTGCATGTTGGGGTTTTCCTTTGCCTTTTGTGCTATATGGTCAACAGGGGAAAAACACATTATCTGTCTGTTTATTGGCTTCAGATTCTTTATGGCAGTCTATATTATATTTGACAATATGCCTTTTTATTGTACTCCAATTTAAGGTGTGTATATACATCTACCCCCCCCCCCCCCCCCCATCCCCCTCCTCTTGAGAAGTTGATGAAATTGGGACCAAAAAACCAAATTCATTCCTCCACCCTCATCAAATAATTTTCGTAGTATAAAATGTTATGTAATTTGTTATGTGATCTAGTTCTTCTGGTTCTTGTGCTCTATGTTTGAGTGGAATACAAAACTCTTAAATGCATTACATGATCATATTGGTCCAATGACTGTCTTAAAGTGAGGGTAAATGATATGTTTCCCTGAGCTGTCAACCCGTTCAATTTATTTTTTAAGTAAACAGCGACGAAGTTCCTTGAGTTCTCTTGTCCCAAGGATTTGTGCAATTAACAAGATATTACACGCCACTACCTTATCAAGAATCCTAATTTGTCCTGCTAAAAGCATTAACCAAAATTTCTTGCCATAGATTGCTCTGGTTACAGCTTCACTAGTGTCTTGTCAATATACATGTGTGTGTATTTTGAATGCTATTTTGCTATTAGCAAACTCACTATTGGTTCTGAAAACTAACTTTGAACAATATGTTGCATACGGCTCGAAGTCTCCTCATCACAAAATAGCTTTAAGATCTTTGTACTACTTATTCGTCGGCCAAGCTCTTGATGGATATAATAGAAGACGTGATTTAATAGAAAGAGATTACTATGGTATATAAAATTTTGTTTACCTTCATTCATTTTTGTGGGAATACAAGCTAATAATGGTGTTGAGGTAATCGGAAGGAAAACTCAAAATTCTTTAGCAGTCCTATAAATCAAATTTACTCTGTAGTGCAATGTGCTTATTTCTGGTTCAATATATTTAATAATATGTTGAGAGCTTTTTTCTAAATGCTAATCATTAGTATGGTGATTAACCTGTTTTGTAACAGAGCAGAGGTTGCCTTGGATGTTGTACCAAGCCACCACTTGTAATTTCTGTGGATGAACCATTCAAAGGTCTGAAAATTCAAGGTTAAAATTCAAGGTCACGTGTGAAGAAACGTAGTTTAACAGACGATTTTTGGAGTATCAGTTCAGGTGAAATGGATAACAGTGCATTCCCATCCCACAGAAGTATCTCATCAATCAGCACTTCTTATCAGACTCTTGATACTCACAGCAATGCTGGCAGCACGAGCAACCCTTCTGGATTTGTAAATCATGGCAAGTACTTGCGTCTTCTATCTTANATCAGACTCTTGATACTCACAGCAATGCTGGCAGCACGAGCAACCCTTCTGGATTTGTAAATCATGGCAAGTACTTGCGTCTTCTATCTTATCCTCTCAAGACATTGCTTTTTTCGGTACTTAAAACTCCAAAAATTAGTTTTGCAAGCCTTGGATTTCGGACATCACTACCACCACCATCCATAATTTTACAGAGTTAGCAGAGAGCCTAAGTCGGGCATGGGTTGTTGCTAATTTAGAAAACTTTTAAGTGTTACTTTTCTCGAATGTCCATCATTTGTGAATAAGTATGAATTGTTTGTTAACTTCACTGGGTTTAATTTTCTTATGAATAGAAGCATAGAAAAAATTCATGACTTGAAATTTAATTTTTCAAAAAGTGATTTTATTGTTATTATTCTGAAAATGGTTCCCTTTCCTCTAGATTTTACAATGCCAGTATGCCAAATAAATTTTTATCAATTCCACATTTGGCCTTTCTCTTTATATTATTTGGTTAACTTATCCGTTGAAGGTCTTCTTCTTTGGAATCAAACAAGAAACCAGTGGATTGGAAATAAGGGATCTGAAAAGCGAGTACAAACTCAAGAACCCAAATTATGGTAAGCAACTCTAATAGTTTTAGTATCACAAGAGGTCATTTAGGACCAGAATTGAGGCAAAAGTGAAAATGCTGCATGATATCGAAACATCAAACTATGGTTTCTTCTATTGATCATTTGCTCCTGTCTTTGGCATGTTAGTGTGTTTACTTTAGGGAGTGTCTGCCTTGAAAGAGCATCGCTTCAGAAACTTTTAAGCGTTAGCTTAATTGCAAACTTTAACCTTCTTCTTAAAAAATTAACAAGTGATTAGAGTTACAATTTTTTTAAACACATTATATCAAGTTGAAATTTTAATACCCATTAGCGAGTTACTTCTTTCGTGTTATGTTAACTTTTACAGGGTTTAAACAGGAAATGGTGGATTTTCTTGTGGATGTCTGGGAGCAGGAGGGACTTTACGATTGACCTGTAAGAAGATACAAATTTTAAACCATTGCATTTTTCTTGTTACTTTTTGTCGCTAACAAATCCTGTGAATTGTTCATATAAACATATACACAACAGTGCTGTTTTAAATTCTCAGTTTCAAGGTTTCTGGTTCACAACAAACATTGTAATTTATGATGCAATCTAATGCCTTCGACCAGAATTATTCTGTCGTTTCTGTGTTTTTCTTTTGGCGGGATACGGTTACTGTAAAATGAGCGCCATTTAGGTTCCATTTTGTCTCTGAACATCATTAATAGTTGAATCGATAGTTTAAATTACTTTGATTCTTATTTACGCATTGTTGAACTTAGGATAGAGCATTTCTAATGCACAATTTTTATAAATAGGCAACAGCGCAAGTTGAACTAAAGATGCTCCATGTCGTTTGTATTTATTATGCTTCTCCTTTACTTAGTGAAGCTGTCTTTATGCACCTTCAAGTGGGACGCGTTCTCATATATGAATCTATAAATGTGGTATATAACAACTTTACCCAATACTGGTGTTTAAGTTTCCAGTTTGGATGAGGCTAATTTAATCTGGAATGGATGTTTCATGATGGATGATTACTCTCTTTTTCTTTAGTTTAGCAATAAATGGAATAGAATGTCAAAAAAGAACGTTATGTAAAAGTTTTTGAGGTTAGGTAGAAGTCATTTGCTTTATACAATGATCAAGCAATTAGGTCGAGTGTGCCGAACATACATGTTTTATCTTAAAATATCAAACTTATTAAGATAAGTTTCAAGCATTAATATGTTATTAGAGTTTAATAAGTTTAAATAGGCAATTGGATCTCATTAAGACTTAAAATAAGCATTCGAATTTCAAGATTGATATGTTCAAACGAGCTATCATTTTGCGAGACACGTTAAGGAATAAATCCTACATTGACTAATTATTGAAATATAAATCAATATATAGTCTTGGATTACTTCTCATATAAGGTTCAATCTTTTAAGATTCTTAATAGTAACTCCATCTTAAAGAAGGCGCCATTATAAAAACTAGAAATATAGAACGCGAGGTGGCAACATTCTCTACCCTTGGGGTAAATGCAGAATTATTTATCCCTATTTTGAAGGACCCTCAATATGTTGGAGGGAGATACATACGCTATGGAGAAACCTGTTCATGTGCAATGTGCTATTTCAAATACTGATTTTGGACTTTCGCCGACTTTCTGTGAGGCAACGGGGATAATATGAAGAGCCAACGAAGTACATAACTCAGCATAGGAAGAGCACCTGATTCTATTTTACCTGTTCTCAATCTGTAGCCTGCTGTATTCCACATTATATAGTTTAATAGAAAAGGCGACACGAACTAGAGAATCAGAAAAGGTAAACTTAAAAGTATCCCAACTCGGCAACTGAGAGAGCTAATTGACACGTGCTGGCTGCAGTTAGCAGTAATAAGATTTCATCATGCATAAATTCTTGTGGCGTGTTTGACAATGTAAATTAGATTGGACAGCATTATAAAAAAAAGTGGGAAGCTAAAATCTTGTCCCTTGTACTTGAACAATATATATCAAACATGCACTTGATGTGCAATAAGCAACCGACAAACGATAAGAAAAACAGAGCAATTTGAACAAATAAAATACACCTTAGTTGATAAAAGTTGTCAATTGTTCACCTCAGACTTCAAAAGCAAAACAAGCTCAAACCTAACACCAATACTTTGATCTTGAACAATTTTACGAAAGAAATCCCCCCAAAATTTCCATTTTTTGACATCAAGTGACAAGCATATTTAAAAATAACTTCGGGTTACAAATTGACCACACTCAGCAAAGCTTAAAACGCATATTCAAGAACCAAACCTTTGTTGCTGACTATGGAGGGGGGGAAATAAAGCTAACCTTAATACAAGGTCGTTTCATGCTTGTATTTTTGGGTGAATTCTCTTATTCAAAGGTCTTCAATATTTTAGGCAAAGATGGTAACTGAAGACGCCTTATAAGATAAACATCCAGTTTTCAGTGCCATTGACATAGCACTCACGCATTCTGTTCTTGAGCTTCAATAACAAGCACGGCATCTCCATTGGACTGACTCAAGCTTTGCTCAGCAACTGTTCTTTCCTCCTCTATTTGTGTATCATTTGAAGCTTCGCTTGTGTCTGCGGAAACAGTGATCTTGCGAGATGTGGATTTTCTTTTCTCATTGGAAAAGCTGGTTTTCTCGGAGGGCAACTTAGGAAGAGACTTACGTAGAGGCTTCTTAGCATGAACAGGTGGTCCTTTGTCAGGATTATTTTGTGACAAATTCTCACCCAAGCTTAGCCTAACTGCGCAAGCACCCTCTTCCTCAGAGTCAGCGATAGAAAAACTCTTTTTCCGACCAAGCTTGGGAGATTTGGCTCTTGTTGGAGGTATCTACATCAAAGGATCAATATTAGGCATCAGAAGTCACATAAGAAGCAAAAATAATTTTACAGGCAAATTTTCACATAGAGAATCTTAGTGAAGGATCTGTGCAAGAATCTTAGAAAAGCAATACTGATTTCGGAGTATTATTTGCATGCATAAGAGAATTGATACCACTACAAGAAGTACAAACAGAACAAAGCAAACACCTCTGTAAAAGGATCTTAAATGAACCCAGGAAAGCTGTGTATGTTTGTCGAGAAAGTATAATTTCCTTATAATTTAATGCTCAAAGTCAAACATTAATTTTAACCACACATTTCGTAGGATCCACAATTACTACCCACTTATTTATACTCATTTCTATCACGTTACAATTTCAGCAACTTAATATTTTATCCAAACAGAACTAACAATAATTTATGCCAGACAAAAGTGAATAAAACTTTTGGTTAAAAATGTTACTTATTTCTTACTTTTCAGTAAAAAATATAAATTGATGTTAAAAATAATATTTATTTACAACTTAAATCAATCAAAAGGCTATTTATTTTAAAACTTGTGAAAGCAAATTGTTCAAGGTTAGCCAAACATGATCAATATCCTTGAAAATTAGACACACGCAACAGAAATTAATGTTTGTATAAGGTGCCTACCCGGCACCAACAGTTTAAGATATGGAGGAGGCATTGTTTTTCCACTACAAAGTCATTCATTACAACCCAAAAAGTAATCATACCAGACAACACATTAGCTAATAGGTCGTAATGACCGGAGCCTATGCCTAAGTCATTAATTCATACGTATTATCTACTTTGGGAGAGCATATTTCTATCTTACCTTTCACCAATTTCTTTCAAATCCCCCACTATTCGAATTCTTTGCTTCTATCTTATGAAAGACTTAAGTGGAATCATATACCAATTGGGCAAGTTGCTCAATTGGTGTCAGGATTCAACTTAAGTCAGAAGTCAAAGATTAGAATCCAGGAAAACAAGATAAAAACTAGTCAGGGTATGATCAACACATGTTCTCCCAGAGCAAATAGCACATATGGGTTAATGGCATAGCCACAAACATTACAAAAAATCATGTATTTTTCTGTAACGACCTGAGCATGTGTCTCAACCGTTCTCTTACGTATTGTCCACTTTGAAAGACTTGTACCTATAGTACCCCTTACAGATTTCTATCACATCCCCTAGTAATCGAACCATGACCTCCCCCTTAAAAGGGTCTTATGTTGAATCTTGTAACATTTAAGAAAAACTTAGTACTGACACGCTTAAATATTGACTTTGTTTCAAAATAAAGTTAACCTCTAATTTAATTGTCTTAAGTTTTTAAATATAAAAAAATTAATAGCTTTTCCGCATTTATGATTTTGAAAGAAAATTAAATGATATTACTTCTAAGGTATCTAGATTTAGGATTTGTTACAATAAAGGTATCATAACTAAGAGTTTTAAAATCCGTTCTGTAGACTTAAAATTTTTATTTATATAAATGAAATGAGTACTTAATCATGCTACAAGAAGTCCTCTCGCATATTATCTTCAAATCAATCATAGTTATTTGATATTTTATTGTTGTAATTTGCAATATAATGTTAATAATGGTTGACTCTATTAGAGATGCCATTGGCCATGTTAATGAGAAAGTAGATGAGTCAGTGGATTTTATAAATTTTGGTGGTGTTCATAAATTTTATATATTGACCAATGAGTAGTGAATATAAAAGGGACAATGAGTCAAAAAGGTTACTAAATTATTTTTTTCTTAAGGTAAATTAACGTATATTTTAGGATGGATATTTGTCCTCGCGGTCACAGAAATATATGTGGATTGCACTGATAGGTCGGGCAATATCACTAGGAAAATGGGTACCCCTATGACAATATTTATTCATTGAGGGTCATTTTTTTCTTAAATATAAGAACTGAGGATGGCTTGTCTTTTGGAAAACTCATTATTGAAAATTGCCATAGGCTGAAGCCAGAACAAACTCTGATCTTTATGTAGTACTTTAAATTGCTAAAGTATCCTGAGGAATTCACAAATAACTTTGTATGTGTCCATATTCTCGCTGGATTCGTTCAAGGATATTAGGATACATGATAGGACAGGAACGGGCAACTCTTCCGGTCGTATTTTTCATTCCTAAACATAAGATACTTCTTTGTTTCTACTTCTAGAACTGCATCCAACTATTTTAAGCTTTCTTTTGTATTTCCGAATTTCCAATCAGCATTTCAACAGAATCAAAGTCCTCCATTGGGTCAAATACCAGGGGTCTCAACATAAAATAAATAGTGTTGATGCAAGAAAATGCTTCAACTAACCAAACAAAAATAATGCATCAGAATATGTTGCTTGAAATGCTGCACAAGTAATTTAACAGTTTACAGTGAAATGGAGAGACCGTGTCAATATTTTTTCTCATGTGTCAGTGTATGATTGTTCTACAATTTTCACAAAGCATGTACTAAATATCACACTTCGAATCAAATAGAAAGCAACCTTGAAATAGTCTAAGCATAGCAAGTGTTCTCCAAATTTTGCCAAAAAGATAGTAACTTGTGTAGTTCTAATGCCATCGCATTATCCAAAAACATATCAATCCAAGTTACTAATTAACACCACAAGTACCATAATATGTGCTGTTTGTATTCAAAAGCAGCAACTGAAATAAGTGATTGCATAGATGCATCAAAAGCATTCATCAACATTTTATCTAAACATATGTACATCCAAATTCAATCTATCAAGCTCGAGAGCTAAACTTAAAAGACCCACTATTAATCCTCCGCATAACTGTTCCGACTTCATTATTAAGTTTTAACACAGCATTCCGTATTATAAACAGAAAATAAAAAATTGTAACATTCAAAACGTGTGGCAAATTACCTTCTTTAGTTCCAGCTTCGGAGGAGGAGGTTCCTGATAAAAGCTTGGCATTGGTGTTGCTTTGAAATTCAAACTCTTCCTTAACATTTTAATCTCAGCTTCCTGTGTTTCCTATTTATGATAACAAATAAAGACGAAGAAACTCGATCTCATAGTCCACCACTGAAAGTTTGAAGTCATAATATTATACGAAATCTCACCTTAGTTTTGGCTTGCAAATTACTCTTCTCCGCTTCCTTTGCATGAATCTTTTCCTCAAGTTTTGAATAGAACTGCTCAAACGGAAAAGGATAAATATCTAAGGCCCAGGTCATTCAGGAAACATCAGAAGTCGGTATGACTGGTTTAAATGAAGGCTAACCTCTCTTCTTTTCTCAGCTCTTTCATTGCATTTAAAACTGAAAGTATAGCTTGGAAGAACACCCAATCTATGGGGTTTGACATCTCCAGCTATAGGACTTTGAGGAGATGCTGTTTTTGAGTTGTCAGCAGCTTGCCTTCCATTAATTGACCTATATTTTGTTCCAGGAGCAGACGACTGTTTGGGACATGACTTGTGATCGACGGAACCATTTGAACCATCAGAAGATTTCACCACATCTCTCCCATGTCTGATGCTTATGGACTTCCCGTTCTTGGCCTTGCCCATGCCCTTCTGTGATTTAGAACTCTTAGACTCTTCAGACTCCTCAACTCCAAGTTCCTATAATTAAATCGATTGCTGAGAGAAAGATTAGCTATGATTAAAAGTAAATCAAAATTGTTTTAAGTTACTTTGTCAAACATGTTTTTCAAATTTTATTTACTAGAAAAACTTACTTTTAATTTACTTTCAAGAAAAGTAATTTTTAAGCATACATCATTTTGAATCAGTTTTAAGCTATTCAGCCAGCTAAAAGGTTCCAAATCTCCTACCTTGGAAATGGTGACGGAATCGCCTTTTGGTGGCATTGCAGATTCGTCCATGATTCTTTCAACAGAAGAATTAAGAGTCACATTGTCATTCAACTCCAGATTGTTTTCTAGATTCAAGCTCAATCCCTCGACTTCTGTGCTTCCATTGGGAATCGCATTTACTTTCTCGGAAGTAATTTCCTCTCCAGAGATCAGGAGTCGGTGGTGAACGCCATTTTCAAAGTCCACCCCATTCTCAGAAATGGCTATAATATTGTCGGAATCCATTATAGTCAAGTACCTAAAGGAATCATAATACACATTATAAGCCTTAGCAGATAACACAAAACCCTTCCAACAAAATGGTTTCTTGAACAACTAGAGCAATGTTGATTGTCCCTTCATTTCACAAAAGCCAAATAACAGTTCAACACAACAATCACAAAACAGAATCAACCATTAACACACATACCATATTATTACATTGCACTGAAACCAGTAAACAATTAACAAAAGCATATCTTTGTCAACAACATATAATTCTTCCTGAGCTTAAAGAATACAGAATTAAATTTTTTTTTTAATAACTGAGAAGAATACTAAAAACACCTAAGTTTTGATATTCCTTCTGATACGACTTCAAGTCAAGGCAGTTGTGGAGTGTCTGTGAAGATATTTTCTGTTATTTTTCAGATTGAATAAGTTTGTCTGTTAGTTTGCTATCAATTTCCTACTTTATTGCATGTAAACGTTGTGCCTAGCTCTATTTAAGTATTGGAGCTGTTCGATAATAAAGCATAAACAAATATAACAAATCTCTTGAGAGAATCTGGGAGGTATTGATTCTCATATAAACCAAAATTATTTGTTGTTTTTACTATTCATAATGGTTAATTCTTTAGCTCCTATCATATTTGGTATCAGAGCGTCAAAATGGATCTTCAAGATAGATTGATAAAACTTGAAGAAATTGTGGCCTCTCTAGCTGTGGGTCAGAAAGACGTACTGGAAAAAATTTCAGAAAACAAGGAAAAAATCAACTAGCAAACTCATGGTAAGGGAAAAGAGGTGGTGGAGGGTTCTTCCTACAAGGGAGGGATGGGAAGCAGTACTTTTATTCCAAAAACACTGAAACTTGATTTTCCTCATTGTGATGGACACGACCAACCAACGACATGGGTATGTAGAGCACAGAAGTATTTTTCATTGCATGAAATTCGGGAATCAGATAAAGTCATGTTGGCTTCATTCCATCTAGAAGGTGATGCTCAATTATGGTTCCAAATGTTGGAGCAGGAGATTATATATGTTACTTTGGAGAACTTCAAACAAGGGATATTTTTCGCTTTGGCACCAGCCAGTTTGAAGACCCATTTGGCGAACTCATTCGGCTGCAACAATTTGGAATTGTGGTTGACTATCAAGGGGAGTTTGAGAAGCTTTTAGCCAAAGTCAGTCATATGTCCCAGGAGAAGAAAGTGAGTTGTTTTATCACTGGGCTCGAGGAAAATATTCGAACTGATGTGCAGGCCAACTTATCAGCAACTCTTACGATCGCTATCGGATTGGCAAATTATATGAGGCTCATGATGTTGCTCAAAGAAGAACACCTGTGACGATGACAAGGCCTGCAACTAATACCCCACTATCAGCTCCAGAACACAGTACAGTAAAAGCAGCCACTATGTCAATTTCAAAACGAATGACTCCAGACGAATTAGCTAAGAGGCGTCGGGTGAGATTGTGCTTCCACTGCAATGAGAGATATGTTCCGGGTCATAACTGTGCAAAGTTATTTCATATCAAAGCCTGCTGGGAGAACCTGATGAGGATGATGAAGATATAGACATGGAGATAGAGGCTACTGAAAGTGCCATACCAGAAATCTCATTGCATGCCATGACTAGGGTACAAGTACCAACAACTATGCGAGTCTGGGGAAGTTTACAAGGACAGCCAGTAATGATGCTTATTGATTCTGGATCGACACATAACTTTGTCAATTCTTGGATCGCACAACAAGCAAAGCTACAAACAAACTCAATTGGAGGACTGGAGGTCATGGTAGCATCAGTTGAAAGGTTAATAAGCCATGGTAAATGTAAGAAAATTTATCTTAAGCTCCAAAGGACTTCATTTGTCGTTGACTTCTTAGTATTACCATTGGAGCTAAGCATCTTGGGTCCTATTGAATGGGACTTTGAAAAGCTTCTCATGAAATTTATTTGGAATAACAAAGAGTTTGTCTTGCATGGCATAATGAATTCACAATGAAAGGTGGATAAGACATCACCAATCACCAAGTTTCACAACCGGCAACATGGAGTTGTGCTACATGCAGTAAATGGTAACATCCCTTCCAATAAAACTGATTGTATACTATTGCAGATTGATCTGCAGGAATACCAAGAGTTATTAAATCTGCCAAACAGCCTTCCTCCGCAAAGAGAGCAAGATCATTGAATTCCTATTTTGCCTGGACGTGGGCCTGTGGCTGTCCAACATAGCACCTGTCCATATTATTCCCCAGTTATACTAGTAGAAAAGAATGATGGGTTGTGGCAAATGCGTATAGATTATTGGGCTTTGAATGAGATCATAGTGAAAGATAAGTTTCCAATTCCAATAATTGATGAGCTATTGGATGAATTGACAGGAGCTCACTACTTCACAAAATTGGACTTAAGGTCAGGCTATCACCAAGTTCGTATGCACTCACCAGAAGTTGAAAAAAAACTGCTTTTCGAACTCGCCAAGGTCACTACGAATTTTTGGTAATGACTTTTGGACTTACTAATGCTCCTTCTACATTTCAAGCATTAATGAATGAGATATTTAAGGATTATTTACGCAAATTTGTGTTAGTTTTCTTTGATGATATACTTGTGTACAATAAAAATTGGGATGATCACTTGGCACATCTACAAGTTGTTTTTGATCTTCTGAAAACTAACCAATCGCATGTTAAGCTGGAGAAGTGTCAGTTTGGGAAGGAGGAAGTTTGCTACTCAGGGAATGTTATATTCCAACGTGGAGTTTCAATTGAAGTTACGGTTTTTTTTTTTGTTGGCCCAAACCAAAGACAGTTAAGGCTTTATGGGGATTTTCAGGCCTTACTGGGTATTATAGAAAGTTCATCCAAAATTATGGAAAAATTGCAACCCCTCTCACCAACATGCTCAAAAAACATTCTTTTAGGTGGACAACTTCATCAGAAGATGCATTTGGGAAATTGAAAATCGCCATGACCCAAGCTCCAGTGCCATCTCTTCCTGATTTTTCTAAACCTTTCGTAATTGAATGTGATGCTTCAGGTTTTGGTGTGGGTGCACTTCTACTTCAGGAACAGCCAATTGATTATTATAGTCAAGCTGTACATGGGAAACATCTCCTTCTCTCTACCTATGACAAGGAAATCCTTGCTCTTGTTTTGGCAGTGCAAAAATGGAGACCATATCTTTTGGGGAGGAAGTTTATTGTGCATACAGATCACCAAAGTTTGAGGCATCTCCACACTCAAAAAATTACCACTTCAGCTCAGCAAAGATGGTTGTACAAGCTGATAGGTTTTGATTTTAGTGTGCAGTACAAAAGAGGAAGGGAAAATATTGTTACTGATGCTTTATCACGGTGTCATGAAGCTAAGTTGCCAATTGGGTCACTTCTTGCATTTTCGCAATTGGTCCCCCATTGGGTGGATGCCATTAAGGATGAACTTCAAGCAAATGCTTCGATGAAAGAGCTTATGGACCGTATTCACCAAGATGAAGCCCTAGGCCTATGGAAGGTAGTGGACGGGTTGATTTTATATAAGGACCATATTTTCCTTCATGTCTCCTCTAGACTTACATGTCAATCATTCAGGAATTTCATGGTAATGCCTATGAAAGGTATGTAAAAAGTTTTCAGCGGATTAAAGCTAATTTTTATTGGAAAGAGATGCGGAATCAAATCAAGGGATTCATTCGTGAATGTAATGTTTTCCAACGACACAAAACTATCAAACTAAGTCAGCAAGGTTATTGCAATCACTTCCCATTCCCCAACAAATTTGGGAAGATATTTCTATGGATTTTGTTGACGGTTTACCTATGTCAAATGGTAAGTCAACTATTTTTGTAGTGGTTGATAGACTTTCGAAATACTCCCATTTTATTCCTCTATCCCATCCGTATACCGCTATGGGAGTAGCTAAATTATTTTTTGAGAATATTTTTAAGTTGCATGGCTCACCCAAATCTATTGTTTGTGATTGTGATCCTACATTCACCAGCTCATTTTGGAAAGAATTGTTGCATTTAAATGGACATCTTTCAATTTCAGCTCCAGTTATCACCCACAAACCGATGGCCAATGTGAAGTGGTCAACAGAACAATAGAAATGTATTTAAGGTGTTCTACAAGCTCAAGACCCAAAGAATGTATGAAATGGCTTCCATGGGCAGAATATTGTTATAATACTAGCTAGCACACTTCTCTGAAAAGGACTCCATTTGAGGTAATGTACGGTCGCGAACCTCCTAAACTATTGCATTACATTCGTGGAACTGCTCGAGTGGAACATGTGGAACGAGAATTGTTGGAAAGAGATCAAGTTCTTAAAGATGTACGCCATGATATTTTGAAAGCCCAAGAACGCATGAAGAAAATTTACGATGCTAAGCATAAAGAGCAAGACTTTGCAGTAGGTGATTGGGTATTCTTGAAGCTTCAACCATACAAGCAAGCATCCCTTGCATCTCGAACGAATTTCAAATTATCTCCTCGTTATTATGGGCAGTTCGAAGTGTTAGAAAACTTTGGGAAGGTGGCGTATAAACTTACCTTCCTCTTCCCGTTTACATCCAGTATTTCATATTTCAGTGCTCAAAAGGAAGGTTGGGAGCAGCAAACAGATTTTAAAGATATATAATCAGTAGGAGAAATTTTCAAACACTGCCCTCAATCAGTAATTAACTCCAGAGTCAGGAAGGGAAAATCTGAGGTGCTAGTTATATGGCAAGGACTATCGCCACCAGAAGCAACTTGGGAGGATCGCCAAGTTATCCAAAGCATTTTTCATAACTCACCCTTGAGGACAAGGGTGTTGCTTAAGGAGGAGGAATCTGATACGACTTCAAGTCAAGGCAGTTGTGGAGTATCTGTGATGATATTTTCTGTTCTTTTTCAGGTAAGTTTGTCTGTTAATTGAATAAGTTAGTCTCTTAGTTTGTTATCAATTTCCTACTTTATTGGATGTAAACGCTATGCCTAGCTCTATTTAAGTACTGGAGTTGTTTGATAATAAAGCATGAACAAATCTAACAAATCTCTTGAAAGAATCTGGAAGGTATTGGTTCCTCATATAAACCAAAATTATTTGTTGTTTTTGCTATTCATAACTGTTAATTCTTTAGCTCCTATCACCTTCCCACTTCTCTCTCTTTCTTAATAATGTTCACTCCACATCTAAGCATGCAATTAACCAATTACTTCGGATAAAACCGCCAACAAATAGTAGAACATAACAGTATCAGCCAAAAATAATAATAATAAGAATAAAAATAAAAATGACAGAAGACATTCCAAATTAGATCTTAAAATTTTCACCCAAAGATCCAATCTTTACTTCAAGATTGAAAAAAATAAATAAATAAATAAATCATGAAACCCACTTTCACTTCACGGCAACACACATTACATCCACATTAATGAACACATTTCCAAAATGTGCTCGTTACAATGACGAAAAATGACTTCAAGACTTACCAGGAAAAAAAATGTGGAAACGAAGACTAAAAGGTCATCAAATCAACGAAGAATTG
>CAIGRN010144276.1:0-10065 GCA_903798345.1 Fraxinus anomala
ATAGCACCACACATTTTAATATACAGCGTGTGGCCCATATATGTTGAAAATATCCAACAATAATTTGACTATTGGATTAAATCCGAATATTTGGCTGAAATGACACAATGTCAATTTTCAAGATTTATACTTACGAAAATTTAAATTTTTAAAACCAAATTCCAACAATTGGCATATACAGACTGCGCTGCTTGAATAAGGCCACGTAGGCCCTGTTCAAACAGAATACTCCATCAATAAATTGTGTTATTAGATTGATTAGGGGTGTAAAATTGAGTCGTTTCAATTGAAAAAAGTCACTAGTCATCACCTTAACAATATGAAACCCTTGTTTGATTTGGATGAGAATCAATTTTTCAGTTGATTTTGATAAAAATGATAAAATTTACAGTTAAAAAGTTGATAAAGTTGCAGATCGTACGAAATGTGTGATTAAAAATGTGGTTTTAAAAAAAAGCTAATTATATGAAATGGAGGCCAAACGAGAGCTTCGCTAGGTTAAGGCTTAATTTGTGAAGTTAGTTTTTTAGTTGAGTTTTATACAGTGTGATTGTTAAAACTCATATAAGAGTAAACATCCTTCTTGGAAATGATCATTGTTGTGAATCGTACGAATTGAGGACTACTTCTAGTAAAAATTGGATACCGAATAGGTACGTATGATTGTGGAAATTGGCTCTCAAAAGAGGGATATAATGTAATAACACTAATTAATTCAACGATGACAACCAAACAGAGGATCGTGCTGGTTGCAGAACTTTATTTAGCTCTTGTTTGACTTCCTTTGAAGCAAAATATTTTTTTCCTCATACTAACTTTCAACAACACATTCATATATTAAAATATTTTTTACATAAATCCAAAAGTTTTCTTAATTTTTTTAACTACACATTCTCTAAAAAAAACAATATTCAAAACATCATTTTTATAGAATAATGGCCATCAAATAGGAGTTTAATATCTTATAAGCCCCCACAGGCAAGCGCAGTGGTAAAAAATGAGGGTTTTCCGGAGTATCGGATGTTTGAATCTCCACGACAGTTGGAAGACAGATGTCCTGTGCTGGCAACATTATGGTGTGCTTTGTCGTGCGTTCGAAAGTTCTGTCTGCACGTCGTAAAAGAAAATCTACAAGGAGGAGAATCACTTCCCGATTGTTCGATCCAAGTATGTATAAATTGTGACGGCATCCAAATTTATCCCGGGTGACGAACCAAGGTGGCCGTCACTCCTCAAGATTAGTTGAGGAAGGTCGGACATCTGAATTACCAAAAAAATAAATAAATAAAAATCTTATAACATGAGCTTATGATAGTAATAATATGCAATATTCTCGAAACACTCTTTTCAAGAAGATCCACTCTATCTCAAGCTTTAGGGCCTATTTTGTAGAAATTAAAATAGGATTAAAATTGATAAATTAGTCGTTATTGTTGATTTTTATTAGACGAGTGAGATCCAATAACGACTATATTTTCAATTTTAATTGGCTTTTAATCGATACCAAACAAACCCTTAATAATATTCTTAAGGGTAATTAGCACATAATATCCCCAACTTTCATTGTTAATATGGAAAACATTTATATTTTTTATTTTTTGACATTTTCACCCTTATTTCCACATTTCATTGCGCAAAAATGTCATTTTCGCCTATTTTTTCAATTAAAATTTGTGAAATGACAAATATAGCCCCTATTTGACACCCATTTTGGGTGAAATTTTTTTTTTTGGATTAGTGATTGATGGAAGATTGTGTGGTTAAAAAGTAAGGAGAATTTTTGAGTTTATGTATAATATTATTTTATTGATAGAATTTGTGGTTGAAATGAAAAATGAGAAATAGAATGAAAAAAAAATAAGTTTCAAACATGAGCATATTGTTCTCTTTAAATAAAACAAAAAGAAAAAAAAACTAATTGCAATCATTGTCTTAAATCTTTTTGAAAACGTAAATAAGTCCCAAATAAATTATTAAAAGAGTAATTAGTATATAATATCCATATCTTTCACCATTATTGCGAAAAAAGTCTATACCTTTCATTTTTTTTTGGGCATTTTCACCCTTAATTACACATTTGATTGTGCAAACAATTCTTTCCATCCATTTTCATCTAATTTCTCAATAAAAAACTGTGAAATAATGAATATACCCTCTTATTTAAATAAAAAGTATATATTTTTTTATTCTTTAATAATTTATTTGGAATCCGTTTGTACTTTTAAAATTTTTAAATAAATTTAATTGGGCTTGTTTGCACTTTTTAAAAAAATTGAAACTATGATTGAATTAATTTTTTAGTTTTTTATTTAAATATGATGATTTATTCGTCATTTCACAACTTTTTATTGAGAAATAGGTGAAAATGGATAGAAATGAAGGTTTGCGAAATTAAATGTGTAATTAAGGATGAAAATACCAAAAAAATAAAAGGTATGAACTTTTTTTTGCAATAAAAGTGAAAGGTAGGAACATTATGTGCTAATTACCCTTTTAATAATATATTTTAGATTCATTTGCGCTTTTTTTAAAAAAAAATTTGGATTATGATTTCAATTATTTTTTTTCTTTTTCCTTTTGTTTTATTTAAAGAGAATAGTATATTCGTCATTTCATAATTTTTAATTGAGAAAATGGATGAAATGTAGAAATAAGGATGAAAATGTAAAAAAAAAAAAAAAAAAGTACGAATGTTTTCCATAATAACATGACATTACATGTTAATCAACATATTCATAATATTGTTAGATCAAGATTTTAGTTGCTAATATTCGAATCAAAATCAAGCCGATCCAATTCACCGAGTTGATCCAACGTAACATCATCAAAACACAATTTGCAATGAACAGCGTTGTAGCCAAAAAATTCCACTTTCAGGCTAAATGGGATTCTCACTAGATGCCATCTGGGTCTCCCTAAAAGAAAAAGTAGCAAACTTTTTTAAACATCAATTCTTGCATATATTCATCCCCCTAATCGAGCAACTTATTAACGTTTCAAAGGCTCAAATCTGGCTTCGGACATTTTGAAACGGCTATTCCCACCTCGTTCAATCCGAAGGTCATCCAACTTACTCCTTCCCTCAAGCAGGATTAGGTCGTCCTATCCCAGGATGGATCTGAACCCATTCAGGTTGTGCTCCGGGCTCAAGTTCCTCGGATATTTCATGATCTTCCTCGTATTTTCTATAATTGCTCTCTCCTATTATGCTGTCGTTGTCCTTACCTGGGGTCCACACCTCCTCGACGGTGGTGCAAACTCCTTCTTGTCTTTCACAATCATTGCTGTTTTTCATCTCCTGGTAATTTCGATTTGTTCCTCTTTATGTCTACTACATTTTTACTCTGCCTTCTTCATTTGATTCTTGAATTTCTAAGGTTATTTGTTGGTGAACCCTATTTCATTTATGTTAAAAAAGTGAAAGTCTTTAAAGAATGAACTGCTGAGCGTTCATTATTTATATACTATCAATTGGAATAAAGAACGAAGTGGTAATTAGGGGCTCAATTTGTCAGGCTGTTCTCTCTCCCCGAGTCTAGATTTTGGAATAGCTCATGAACTTATTCATGTAGATTGAGAAACGGAATGTTATCACAAAAATCTACTCCATCAGCAGAGCAAGAATTTTTTCTTAAATATTCATTTTTTTCCCATGGAATCGCATTTATACTCAGTTTGGAAGGAATTTATAAACAATTTAATTTATAAATAGTTACAAATAAGTGGATAGTATTTGTGGGTGGATTAGAATTTGTGTTTTTGCCAAAGAGACTTCCACCTGCCAAATGTTAACATTTTAAACAAAACCATTTCAGAATGGATGATGTATTCTCATTTTTTTTAAATCTTTATTTTTTATGTTTTTTCTTCTTCACGTGAAAGTTAACACATATGTTCCCACTAAATCTACTCTATCAAGAGGGAATTCTGGTTAAGGACTCCAGTGGCCTGGTGCAGTGGTGTCTGTTGAATTTGTTTGAAACTTCCATAGTGGTAGTATTTGAGGAGTAACTTTAGTCTGTGTGTCAGAGAGAGAGAGAGAATTGTGAGATGATTAGACAAAATAAAGGTTCTTATATTGTAGTTTGTTGGCACTGAATAAGCTTTGCAACCTTTGGTTCACTCTAATGTACAAAGAGCAGGAATGGAGCCCTAGAGGTTAAATAGGGAACAAGAATAACAGTTTTTCTTTTGAAAATTCGTACGAGTTTCTCCATGAATAAGTGACATGCCATATTTATTAATAAATTATGAGCTAGTTTATTTGGATTCAATTCCAGTTTTATGTAAGGTATGTATGTTGGTGTTGTCGAACATTTGAAGTGTAAAAGTTTAGGCCTCAGTATGAACCCAGTTATGGAAGGGTCTTAACTTCTTTTAGGACTCTTTGGACAGGATTCATGATATTAGTACTCTAATAATATGATGCTCTGCTGATCTTGATAATAGGAAGACAGTCAGTTTGTTTTGTGGAAAAAATATATGTTACGAGTAAAAATGTTGTTGGAAAAGATACATAATGCTATTTTTACTCTAAATTGTAACCATCTCTTCAGTCTTGGGAACATAATCATCAGGAAACTTCCTTTACGAGTGTAACTCGTAGGAGCTTAACAGTTTTTACTTTGATAATTATCGTTTACAAGCTTCTCTAAGACTGTTGATCAACTTTGCAGCTTGTATTGTTAACATGGAGTTATTTTATGGTTTTCCTTCGGGACCCTGGTGTTGTTCCTGCAAACTGGAAAATGTCATCAGAGCAAACAGTAGAAGGAGATTCGATTATATGTCATGATTCTAGAGCACTTGCTGATTCGACGACCATGCCATCCTCTTCAGATGGTACAGAAAGAAGACCAGAAATAGGCTATTGTAGTCGATGCCAAAATAGCAAACCACCACGCTGTCACCATTGCTCTGTCTGTAAGCTTTTCACCTTTATATATTCATTTATTTAGGCTTTGAAAACGCCCATGTTGTTCATTCTCCTTTCTGGTTTCTAATTATCTTCTTTATTGTTGTTTTCTCTTTGTTGCTCTTAATTGCTAAACGCTGATATAATTGTTATTGATGTAGGACAGTCTATTTACAACTAAGACACTAACTTATTTTTTGCTGTAATTTGGACTTTTATTCTTTTAGGTTTTTATTACTTTTTCTTTTAGGTTTTTAATTATTTATCATAAGCTATTAGGATTTGGAGATTATTTTGCCTACATAAACAAAAATTTTGTAATTTTTCCATGACCAATTCTTTACAATAAAATTATTCCTTACAAATTTTCGAGTTGTATCAATTTATTCTTGTTTACAATTCTTCTTTCGCACCAAAATTGGTATTGGAGTAAGATTTTTCCCTTCACTGATTGCCACCAATGGTGTAGTAGCATGCATCCTCACGACGACGATCGGAGAATTGGAAAATTACCAACCTCGGTCTAATATTTGGAATGAAAGATGGATAAGTACGAAGATGTTGCTTTAAAATTTGCAGATTTTTCTATGAATGTTGGTTGCTTGATTGAGTCCAGAACATGGAAACACGTGGCTAAAGATTTTCTCCGTCCAAGCTAGGTTAGAATCCTCACAAGTAATGTAGAAATTTTGGAGAAATTTCCTCATGATTGCTTAATATTCTCTTCTTCAACCCAACTCGAAAATGATTTTAAGTAGGGGAGATTGATATAGAACAATTCTTTTACAAATAAGGCAAAATTATTTGTAACATATCATGAGATGAAATTATTTGATAAGGGGAGATTGATAAAATTATTTGATATAACTTATCATGAGATGAACTTATGATTATGTCCCTATGAAAGCAGTCAAAATCTTGGAGCATTATCAAGCTCTCTGCTGTTCCTACGTCGTAAAGATGATGAATTGGTGATTATCTGCTAACACTGTAAGCATGTCTTTTTTTCAGGCCAACGATGTGTTCTTAAGATGGATCACCACTGCATATGGGTTGTGAATTGTGTTGGGGCTTGCAACTACAAGTTCTTTCTCCTTTTTGTGGTGAGAATAGTATTATTGCCCATTTTCAATTATGTATAATCTTTGTACATGGATACGAAACTTCTAACAAGGAAGCTTTTAGCGATGCTTGCCTTGTCATTTCTTTTGTTTCCATCAGTTTATTCAGCAAATACATACAATAACTAATTTATTCATTCAATTTTTTCATACAAATTTCCATTAACTTTCTGCATTAATATGGGTTCTAACAGATTCATTTCACTTCAACATAAGGAGAAAAGTAGCATTTCTATTATTGGCTCTGATCTTTAGGTTGAGAAATGTACTTAATGCTTTCAATTATATCTATTGGAGGCTCTATAAAAAGTCTAGAAAACCTTGGGAATGGTTATTTGAATCCTTTGAATTTCATTACAGTGACATCTTGCTTCATTATGTGAATTCTATATAAAGAAACACATTTCTTGGAACTTTATTAAAAGATGAAGTGTTTTGGTTCCGATTCCCACCAATATTTGTTTGCTTTTTAGAATTTTCAGTGTTAGATAGTCCAGATGAACCTTGCATATCTGAATTAAATTTTAATTAAAGTTTTTTTTTCTCTTCCAAAAATGCATCAAAGGTTGTGTACTGTTGAGCTTCACATGGTCAAAGATAATTTTACCGTTATTTCCATTTATTTTAATACCTCAGAAAACTCCTTCCAAGTTTTACTCTATCTGCTTTTCCACATATATATGAGCTTTTGTAAGTTATATCAAACTGAGCCATTGCCATTTCACATCATATAGACTTTGCTTTGCTTTAGTTGCATTAGTCATTATATCAATTGTTCTCTCAAGGTTGCTTTAGTAAAAACTTCACATGACCATGATAACTTCTTTCTGTTTCTTTTCTATATATATGAATTGACTATTAAAATGTTCTTTTAGCTTTATACTTTTCTGGAGACAACGATGGATACTCTTGTGCTGCTACCCAATTTCATAAATTTTTTTAAGCATGCCAGTCATCGTTTCACTTCACCTGGCCAACTTGCTGTCACTTTCCTAGCCTTTGGTAATTTCTCCTCCTTTGCATCAATGATCTTCATAACCATATGCTGTAGTTACATCCTCATCATTTTTGTGTTTCTTACAGATTCTGTAACTTGATGCAGTTCTGAATTTAGCTTTTGCGCTGAGTCTTCTCTGTTTCATAATTATGCATGCATCTCTTCTTTTGAGCAACACAACTTCAGTGGAGGTAAACCCACATTAAAATAGCATGGTTTATCTATTTGATGAATAGAATTCTTAAATCTATGATGCAGCATGTAGCCCTCCATGTTGGACTGGTGTTCTTGATGTATGGTCTTTCTGTGTCTGATATTTCAGGTTTATGAGAAAAAAAGAGCTGTTCGGTGGAAGTACGACTTAGGATGGAAAACGAACTTTAAGCAGGTCAAAAATATTGAAACTCTTTCAATGCTGATATCAAATTCAACAAAAGTGTATAGTTACTGAAAAGATTAAATTTGAGAAATAGCAAAAAGGAAAATCTCTTTAATGATGTCAAAAGAAATAGCTAAGAACACATTGAAGCTTTTTAATGTTATTAAGCCATTGTTTGAGCATTTTGGGGAAAAATGTATTTTTGAATAGTGATTTTTTTGGAGAATGTGCGGTTAAAAAGTAAGAAAAAGTTTTCGCTGTATGTGTAAAATTATTTTATTGAAGAATGTGTAGTTGAAAATGAATTTTGAAGAAATGATTTTTTGGAAAAATGGGGCTCAAACAAGAGCTAAGTTGAAAATATTGCAGAAAGGAAACATATCAATAGGATTTGTATCCTGACTTCATGGATAATTCCCTTATAAAATAGATATTCAATAACTACGTGAAGATCTAACTAACTGTTATCTTGTATTTGGCCCAAACCATGGCACAGCCCGGGTAAAGTTTTGCATGGTTTCTAAATGGATAAAAGTAAGCTTTAATTTCAGAAGTTGAGCCCAGTCTAAAATTATCAAACAAAGCTCTAGGGGCAGTGGGTGCGTCCGAGTGATTTGAGCCGGATCCATTTTTGTTGTGCATGGACTTGATCTGATGCACTTAGGAGAAGGTTGTAGTAATAGTTTCTTTATGAGTGATTTTCTCATTGTAATAAAGGGAATTATGTCCTGTAAAGAATTTGGACAAGACAGTATGAAAAATTGTAATCTCTTCTTAAATGATTCATCGTCTTTTGGCCATTGATGTAATGAACCACATAAATGGCAAGTTCTTATCTTTTTGTTCTTCGTATGTTTTTATCTTTTCTCATTTGCATAGTTCATTGCAAAAGTACTTCTGAGAAGTTATCTGCATTTCAGTTCCTTTCGATCTGGATGCTTATCAGAATTTTAGTTATAGTCAATTAGGTTATAGATTCTCTATTCTGTTGAAACCTTTCTGCACTTCTGATTTATTATTTTTCTTTATTCAGGTTTTCGGCACTAGAAAGTTATTTTGGTTCTTCCCACTGTTTTCAAAGGAAGATTTGGAGAAAATGCCTGCACTACATGGCCTAGATTTTCCTACGCTCTCAGATATTGAAGCATGAGGAATATTGATCACCTTTTGGTTTCATTCTGAAGTATATCTGTTATTTCCTTCAGTGGATATGTAGCATTAATTTTCATAGTGGCTTGTTTTCTAATTCGTTTGTGTACATTTTAAAGTTGATAAGATCTTGGTTCTTGGATGTTTGTTCTTGTAACACGTATAGAGTTGAAGCATTTACAAGAAACACATTTATGCACGAGGATATATCTCATTGTGAACTGAGAAATGTTGGTACTCTCAGTTTGTAATTGATCCCATAAATTCTATAAATATGCCATCTTTTGATTGTTGTTCATGAATATACACACGATAGAAACAATTTGCCCTTTATCTTAAAGGTAGCTTTCAAATCATTTATGCTATACATGGTGTACAGATTATGGAATCTGATGCATTCGATATTTCTTCCACGAGCTGCCTGCATCCTGTGATAGCAGCCTTATGCCGTCTCTGTGTAAAATAGAAGCCCTGTGAAATGAATGATACATAGATTGAAGCCACCCGTATATAAATTATATTATAGTTCTATTTGAGTAGTTTGCAGACCCTAAAATACATGCTTACTGGTGAAGGTTACATTTTGGTCTTGCATATCTTCTCCTTAACATCATTGCATCCCACTTTTGATTTTGTAGATCTGCTAGTTTACTCATTTTAAATCATGCTTATGTTATTCAAGTTGACATATAATATTATTGGTATCATTTACAAGTATTTTGGTCCCACAATAAAGCAGAAAGTTTAGAGCTGATACACATGCAGTGAATGATTGTGCCACTGCTCCTCCCCGGGAGAAGCCTACCGGAAAGAAATGCTGCCTGAATAAAGAATCGCTTGATCATCTCTCGGGGTCGTGAAATGGCTTCTCTGGTGAACTATCCTGGGAGTTTGGGCAGGAGTTGCAAATATCTGATATAAAGACTGATAACCAAACTATGAGTGGTGTAACAAACAGAATGAGACCTATAGGCACCATCCACTGCTGATCATTTGTAGGATGATAATAAAACTCCCACCAAGCCAATATTAGCCCACCCACCATGCTTAATGAAAATGATCCCAAGCAGACTATCCATTTCTTCACAATTCTCTGAACTCTTCTGTAACTCCCTTCTTTTGTGTCTTCATATGATGCCATCAAATGCTTAATGTCGAAATCCTTATTGGGTTTTCCTCGAGCAGCAAAGTTTTGACAGGACGACGAGAGATTAGACGAGTAAAACAGGAATGGTGAAGGCTTTTTATATATAGATAGATGTACCTTGAATTAGGCAGGCTAATCCCATTGAGCCTCCATCAGACGTGCCTTTTGATTAAAGTTGTTGCCAGTAAAAAAAACATCATGTATAAAGAAAGAAATGATTGCGTCTTGGTTTTTGTATACCACTAGTGATTCATTTTGTTTAGTAAATATACCTATCAAATTTTCATTTGACAAGTAGCTTGTTTGTTACTTAAGAAGTTGATAGGCATTATTTGGAGGAGGAATATATCATAAACA
>CAIGRN010144278.1:0-16490 GCA_903798345.1 Fraxinus anomala
GACATTTGGACAGCTTGGATTGCAGATCTGATCGTTGGAGTTCAAGAAAAAGCAAAGGAGTTTGCAGAAATCATCAAAGGTATTATTTCTATCACAGTTTCTATCTAAATACAAAGCAGATCCGTGTATGGGAATTGAAAATTGCTTATTTTCCGCTGCGCATGTTTAAGTAGATTCCCAACAATACATTTATATCATATCTTTGGAAATCGGTAAGAGTTCAATAAATATCATATCTTTGGTACTGGATGAAAATACATACATATTGTATCGTATCGTATCATATCATAATATAACTTTCATTAACATAATATTTATCAACATAAAGAAATAAATTAAACGGGACAAAGGTTACTATCAAGAATATTCCACTTCATCATTATCTCATCCAACAAAAATAAAAACAAACCACTTTATCTCTATCTCACTCTAAACGTGGCTCCTATCCATTTCAAATCAGAAAATGTGATCCAAAGTTTGAAGGAAAAATCAAAATTCAGTATGTGAGACTGTTGCTTGAGCGATAGGCCAACGTTGGTGAGCGATAGCTCACTGCATTGCACTGCTCGAGAGCCACATGAACACTAGGAGAGCGTGGAACGAATTGCGTCCCTTCATGACAAATGCTAAGTTATGGACGTGTCACTCCAACCACACCCATTCACTTTTCATATAAAGGACTCCTATATATTTATTATTCATTCCAATCCAAATTTACACTTTGGTTTTTCTTAAAAACACTTTGTAGAAGTGATTCCTTTTTGCATCGAAGTTGAGAGAAACGTGGTTCGAATTCATTGATTTAAGCCATTTGGAGTGTTCCTATGACTAAACGTAATCGTTGTAATTTGGAAGATGATTGTCGAAAAATTGTTAGCACTGATGTGAGACAAATTCATCCTAAGAAAAGAGTGTTTCACTTGCCTCGACCAATCTTACACTTGCATCTCCTGTTTTCTTTTGATTTCTTTACGTTGTGTTTTATTTCAAAAATACTAAACTATACATATATATGTATATACACTCGATTTCGTAAGTCGATTTTATATTCAATTTCATGCTTATATAGAATATATGTTGAATAATATGTATGCACATATTATCGATAATATGTTTAAAGATATATATGCACGTATAATCAACTTTAGGGATGACAAAAAAATATGTTCAACCAAAAACTCGTGGGGCCCCGCCCCGAATGGGACGAAGATTACCCACCTAATCGGGTAAACGGAATGAGGACGTAGCGAGGGTCATTGTCCCGAAACGAGTATGGGTACGAGAATCATAATCTCCACCCCGCTACCTGTCTCGTCTAAAGTTAATTTTAAATTTATATTTTTTTATCAAACAAAAAGAATATATTTATCATATTTTTAAAGAGAAAATAAGTTGTTTCTAATAAATTGGTAAAAAAATAATAATATTTACTAAATAAAGACATAAAAAAATAAATGGGATAAACTGCCCCGCCCCATCCCGCTTTAAAAGGGTATGGAGATGGGATAAGATAACAAAAATATCTAATGAAATGGGATGAGATGAAAATAATCGACCCATCCCATATCCACCCCGTTGACATCCTTGATCAACTTGAAACGCAACTGCACCAAGACTAGCTTGATAAATGATAATTCATCTTCACCTGCCATCACTTAAATTTCTAATGTTGTTTTTCCTTTTTCAACTTCTCATGTCATCTCTTACGTAAGCAAATTGAGAGTTGGTGGGTGAATTTCAATTACGGTCACTAAACTTTTAGAGAAGTTTCAGTTAGACTTGTAAACTTTAATTTGTCTCATTTGCATTTGATTTTGGCGTGGCATGCCAATTTACTATAATGTCACGTCCTAGAGGTGATAAAGTGGATAAAAAATATTTTAATATTTTAATCTAAGACCTTGTTCGGTAGGGATTAAAATTATTTTTTTGTAAAGGTCCCAAAACTTTTCATTTTTGCACACTTTACCCTAACATTTGATTTCTGCTAATGGAGGTTCCAAACCTTTAATAAATATGCGCCGAGAGGTCCAAACGACCGTTAGTTGACCAAACAAATTAATTTTAACCAAAATTAATGAGGGCAAAATGGTAACTTTATAATTAATATTTTCTCAAATATTATTAATAATGCAAATAATAATTAAACTAAAAAAAAATATTAAAATATGCCCCTACCCCCACCCCACCTTCTTCTTCCCCATCCCCACCTTCATCTTCTTTGGACTTGATCGACAGACAGTCGTCGGGAAACATCCCACCGATTCATCATTTCCCTCAATCATTTTCGGCTAATCATCTTCCCCACCCACGCTTCATCATCCTCTCGAAAAAACATTGGGAAAAAGTGGAAAAAATCTAGGCAAAATCGTCGCCTCAATCTGAAATCCACCCCACTTTCCACTGTGTTGGCGCTGCAATCCCCCACCACAACCACCACCATCAACCCACAACCCCATTGCAAGCTCTAGCACACTGTGAAGATGATGAGCCCAAAAGTAACGAATATGGAAAGAACGAACACCCTTCTTCAATGTAATAACCAGAAAAATTAAGAAGCCGGTGACTATAGGGGAGCTAATGAGTGCAGATGCGGGTTTTGGTACCTGAATCGAGAAGGCAACGATGGCAGCAGTTCGCAATTTTGTTTGATTTTTCTTTGCTGTCGAAAATTTTTGGGGTTTGCTGGATTGCTGGATTTAGGGTTTAAGGTTTGCTGGATTTGTAGTCGATACCTAGATTGTTGGATTTAGGATTTTCAGAATTGCCATTGATGATTGGGAAAGGCTTGAGAGTTGATTTTGTTTGGTTTTTCTTTGTTGTCGAAATTTTTTGAAATTGTACAAATAGGAGTTAAAATTACGCAGATCAATCATGGAACCAAACCCAGAGATTGAGGGTTGCCTAGTGATTGTTCTTGAGGTGGTGGTGGTCGTGGGAGATGTGACGACGGGACCCGATGGTGGCTGTGGGAGGGATGGTGGTTGATTTTCTACGGGGTGGGCCGGGGAAGGAGATGAATAGTGTTATTTTAATTATTTAATTATTTTATGGGAATAAATAGTAAAATTATCATTTTGCCTTTTTTAATTTGGTCAATGTTGAATTAATTTTGACTTTTCTGGTCAACTAACGGTTCCGGTACATATTTATTAAAGGTTTGGAACCTTTATTGGCACAAATCAAATGTTAAGGTAAAGTACGCAAAAATGTAAAGGTTTGGGACCTCTGCTGCAATTATCCCTTAATTATTTTTCCTGTTCTTCCAATTCGATTCAGTATCCATTAACATAGACGGAGATTCCTGAATAATGGCTGCCGAAAGCAATGTGAAAATACCCAGAATCAAGCTTGGCTCACAGGGATTGGAAGTGTCTGTGCAAGGACTCGGATGCATGGGCATGACGCCACTTTTCGGCCAGCCGAAACCCGAGCCCGACATGATCAAGCTCATTCACTACGCTGTCAAATCCGGCATCACCTTCCTCGATACATCCGACATCTATGGGCCGAAAACCAATGAAATCCTTGTCGGGAAGGTAGGTACTCTTCCCCTATTTACTCAACCCCCCACCCCCCAACACACACACACACACACACACACTTGTACTTCTGCAACTTTAATTACACATGGAATTTCTCAATTCTGTATATTTCTATTAAATATATAAGAAAATGTGTACAATATTAGTTGCAGAAATAGAATAAATTGTGTTGTATTTTATGCTTTAAATGTTGTACCTAGAGTTGGGAAGATTGAGCTTCTGTGGTGATGGATTCAGATCCCTTAATATTTTATTTTCCTTTTTCTATTATTTATTTATTTATTTGGTATGTTGTTTAATTAAGTCGTGGAATTTACATCCTTAATTAGGTTTTAGGGTTTTCTTTTCTTTCTTTTCCATTTATTGCTATTTAAACACCTTCTAGATTGTCGGTATATTTTGTTGTTTCTGATATAGTTTATAAAATTGGGAGTTTCATCCAATTGTCAATCTTTTTCCGGTATTCTTGGAACTCAACAGATGTAGATCAAACCCTTGTTGCACTTATTTGTTAAAACTCATTTTTCCTCAAACTCATTTTCAACCACATTTCACGGGACCACAACTTTTATCAACTTTTCAACCATACATTTCACTAACTTTTATCAAAATCTGTTAAAAACCTAATTTTTATTCAAATCAAACAGAGCTTAAGGTGTTATCTTCGTTGTAAGGCCTACATCATATGGCCATATATGTTTTAATTTCTTTTCTTTTTTCTTGGGATTGTTACATTGATCTTTTGGCTGAATGATCTTCACGTTCAGGATTGCTTGTATTATATAGAAATAGAATTATACAACTATGGTAATAGAATTATCCAAATATGGTAAGAGAATTATAGTAAATAAGGAGGGTAATAATAATTTTCGTCGATCTCATTGACATCCCCCCTCAACAGAAATTGATGTTGCTATCTTGTCATCGCCTTAGTAAACACACCAGCAATCTGAACATCAGTGGTGACATGTGGAAGGGAAGTAATGCGACCATCATAAGCCTCTCGTATGGAATGATAATCCACTTCAATGTGCTTAGTCCGCTCATGGAACACAGAATTAGTAGTAATTTGAATGTCACTAGTGTTGTCAGCATGAAATGGAGTAGGCTCAAGTTGAGGGTAACCAAGCTACGCTAGAAGACCTCAAAGCCAGACAATCTCAGAGCAAGCTGAAGACATAGCCCGATACTTAGATTCGGTGGAAGATTTAGAAACCCGATCCTGCTTCTTACTTCGCCATGAAATAAGTGCATTCACAAGGACCATACACCAACCTGTATTCGAGCGATGAGTGTCCACACATCCACCCCAATCAGCTTTACTATAACCCATTAACTAAAGAGAAGAGTTAGCTGGAAAGAAAAGACCTCTGTTAGGCGTACCAAACAAATACCTAATAATACGACGAACTGCGGCTAAGTGAAGATGTCGGGGAATATGCATGAATTGACAGACTTATTGGACTGCAAAAGAGATATCGGGTCGTGTAATAGTAAGGTAATTCAAACTGCTTACTAGCTAACGGTATAAAGAGGGATCAGAAAGAAGATCACCCTCCTCGCGATATTTCTCTTTTACCTTTAAAGGAGTATCAACAGAATGACCATCTTGAAGGCCATCCAATGTAATCAACTTATCTGTATACTTATGCTGATGCAAATAAGTCCCGGTAGGAGTTGAAAGCACCTCAAGATCTAAGAAATACTGTAAAGGTCCCAAATCATTCATATGAAACGACTCCTTAAGTCGGTTTTGAAGGTGAGAGATCAATCTTGAGTCGGTACCAGTAATAACTATATCATCTACATAGACAAGAAGAAGTACAATACATGTATTGTTGTCAGAGATAAAGAGCAATGAGTAATACTAGCTCTGAGTAAATGAGAACCCGAAGAGAGTGGAACAAAACTTGTCAAACCAAGCGCGAGGAGCATGTTTCAACCCATAAAGTGAACGCATTAGTTTACAAACATCGAAAGAGGGTTACGAGAAGAGACCTGTCGAGGGTAACATATAAATCTCTTCCTGAAGATCACCATGCAAGAAGCATTCTTGACATTCATCTGCCGCAAAGACCAACCCTTGGAGGCAGCTATAGTAAGAACAGTACCAACCGTTGTCATTTTGGCAACGGGGGCAAAAGTCTCCTCATAATGTACCCCATATTCTTGGCGACTACCAAAAGCCACCAATCGAACTTTATATCGATCTAGAGAACCATCAGAGTGTGGCTTAATAGAGTCGACCCATTTACACCCAATAGGCTTGACCCAAGAGTGCAAGGAACAATATTCATTGTGTGATTCTTCTGAAAAGCTTGAGTCCTCTTGCATTGCTTTCTCCCAACAAGGTTGAGTAACTGCCTAAGAATAAGAAGTAGGAATTGTGATATAAGATAAGATTGTAGAGAAACCATACCGATCTGGAGGTCGAGTGATACGAGTGGATCGCCTTAGATTAGTGGAGTCTAAAGAGAGATCAGGGTCGGGAAGGGGTGGTGGGGCTGGATGTTGTCTTCTCTGATATACCAAGCCTGGCTTAAAACGTTCGATGGGACGATGTCATCCTCAAATTTGCTGAGTGGAGCCAAATCAGAATAAGACATGACGTGCTACTGGAAGTAATACTGATTCTCAAAGAAAACCACATTACGAGAGATACGAAAGCTATTAGTAACACCATCATAACAGATGAAACCCTTGAGCAATACTGTAACCCATAAAAGCACATCTTACAAATTGAGCAGCAAGTTTATGACGTTGATAAGGAGGCAGATGAACAAAACAAATACACCCAAAAGTGTGTAAAATGTCATAACTAGGATGTGTACCATACAAACGAAAATGCGGCGAGTCAAAATCCAAATGTTGAGCAGAAAGTTGATTAATTAGGTGTACGGTTGTGGATAGAGCTTCGACCCAAAATCTAGGTGGAACGGAGGATTCCAAAAGCAAAACTCAAACAACATCCAACAAATGATGATTCTTTCTTTCGGCTACCCCATTCTGCTGAGGAATATATATGGACAAGAACGTTGATAGATAATACCCTTTTGTTGCAAAAAGGTTTGACAATCATGAGACATATTCTTCCCCGTAGTCGGACATCAGAAGTGAATGTTGGCAGGAAACTGTGTTTCAATGTAAGCTACAAAAGTCCTAAGAATGGTACTGATCTCACTCTTAGGACGAAGAAAATATATCCAAGTGTAACAACTGAAATTATCAATTTTTGTGACAAAATATTTGTATTGAGCATGTGAAGTGATGGGTGTTATGCCCTAAACGTCACTATAAATAATTTTAAAGCATTTATTAGCACAATTGCCATGAGTGGGAAACGAAAGTCTTAATTTTCCCAAGTTTACAAGTATCACAATCAAAATTCAAATTTGGGAACTGATCTTTATTACCCAAAAAATCACGTTTCAACAAATGAGAAAAAATTAAAGTGTTTGGATGTCCTAATCTTTTATGCCAAATTTCATGTTTGAGTCCAACACTAATACAAGCCAAAGACAGCGCGATAGGAATAGTAAACTGTAATGGAAATAATCTTCTGACTTTAGCCCCCTTCGCGATCACCTTTCCAGACCCCCAATCCTGCACATGACAGTCAGTACGAGAGAAACACACATCACAATTATTATCAACTAATTGACCAACCGAAATTAAGTTTGTAGATAAGTCTGGAGAAACAAAGATATTATCAAAAGAAGAACCAAAATCACCAACAACAGTAATAGAAAGGGTATTGCCATTAGTAATTTGAATGTGTTGTGTACCAGTATAGCGTCGAATGTTATTCAAGGAATCAGAACTACATGTTATATGATTTGATGCCACTAAATTAACAAACTAAGGAGAAGAAACTACTGGACCTTTTCCTCGTAAGCCCAAGGCAGAGAAGGCCGAAACAATCATCTGTTGGACCATTTCTGGGATAAGTAGAGGTTGATTGGTTCTAGCTTGTGGAGGTGCCGGCTTGAAATGCTTTAGCTTTTCGATATGGAGGTCGTGTGGAACGGTCCTTGATGATATGCCCTGGTTGCTTACAGTAATTGTAGACTATCTAAGGATAGTTACAAGCAATATGGCCGTATCATTTGCAGCAGAAACATTGAAGTTTACCCTTCCCTCGTCCTTGGGCAGCATATGCAACGATGACCAAGTCAGCTGAGGAGAAATCAGTTCCAATATTAGCTTGAGTAGCCAATCGTTGCTCTTCATGCAAAAGTTCATCTAGACACATCCAATGAAGGAACCGGATCACGATTCAATAAACCCGCTCAAACCACTTCAAGTTCAGGTAGTAGTTTCGTAAGAAATTGACCCCGCTTACTAACTTTTTGAACATCTTGTAGTGCTGATAATGCCGTCACAGGAACCTTAGCATGAATTATGCCCAAGTACTCACTCCACAAGTTCAAAAAGCTTGAATAATATTGCTCGATAGTAAGATTACTCTGAGCGTAGTTGGCAATCTCTAACTCTAGTTGAAATCTTTGAGCATTATTGTCTTGATAATAATTGCACTTCAAATACTCTCACATTTCCTTAACAGTAGTGAAAGAGCTTAAATTTATGCCTCCATAGACCACAAAATCAAGGAAATAATACGAGCATCCCTCGTTTCCCAAGCACTGAGATCCTCAGCATCTTCAGGTGCTTTAAAGAGACCATCAATATGATCCCAAAGCTTCTCCCCTTTAAGAACATCTTGAATTAAAATTCCCTTAATAGAATAATTATTTCCCGTGAACTTAACACAAAAGGCATCAACCTACATGACTTCTTAATGTAGGGAAATCATAGATTACTGTAAACCCAAAATCACCACAATCAAAGCCCACTTCAAACAATAAGTCCACAGTCCACTTCAAGAGGCCCACTCCAATTAATAAGTCCACAGCCTAACCTACACACGTAGGCCTCACACAGATCATACGTTGATCACAGAGGTCTCGTCAATCACCCAGTCACAGGAGATGCAGAATGCTAGTTGCCGCCAATTGCGCACACAGAGACAGAGATGTCATTAATCGCGTTGATCACCCACAATGACGCGATTGCACATTCAGAAGCGCCACCCACAGGGACGCTACGTATCACGGATACACCAATCGCATACACATAGATATGCTGGAGAATTTTAGATAAAACTCCGACCACCTACCCATTTACCCACAGAGAATCGATTCCCACCTGTGAAGGAGAAATCAGATACTGTTCCTCTCAATTCCACAAGCCAAAACACTGCACTTCCCAACTCAGGGACCAACAGAAGTAACCCAGGACTCATCTATCTCAAAGGTAGACTCTCATACTATAACAATCTTTTGGCTGAATGATCTTGTCATGGCTAACTTGGCCCATTTACTTTTATCTAGTTGGGCTTGTTTTGTTAGTTGGCTAGCCCAAAGCCTTTATTGTTTGGTTTTATAGGGTTGAAGTTGGACATTCAAGGGTGTAAATTGAATTGGAGTTGCCAACGCCTCTCCTGGCTCCTTCTTCTTCTCCAATCTTCTTCCCTTGTTTCCCCTGCTGTGTTTCTTCTTCTCTGGTAATCAGTTTCCCTCCTTCCTTCTTTCTTTCTTATCTTCTTCTTACCTCTTTCTATTTCTGTAATTCAATTTCATTGTTATTGAATACTATAATTTTCAGTGCAATTGTTCACTGTTGAAATTTAATAGCAAAAATTGTGTTGTTTGTTGGAATTGGCTGATTTGAGGTTGAGGTTTTAGCTCAACCATTACAATTGGTATCAGAGCAGTATGTGAGCTGGGAAAATGGACACCCGTAGTAAAACTCATGAAGAGCAAGTTAAAAGGATTGAGAAGGAACTGGGAGATCTTAGTTTGGTTTACCAGAGTACAGACTAAGCAATGAAACATCTCTGTGGCACGCAAGATAAATTGGAAGGTCTGATGATGGAAATGAATAGTAAATATGAAAATATTGTGAGCATGAAGGCCAAGATGAGTGGAGGGACACCGATGATCCGGAAATTCCTCAGTTCAAGGAAACGGTAAAGGGATCCAAATAGGACATCCAAATCCAGTTTCTTCTGATGGTGGATTATTGAGTTCTGGGACAGGAAACTCATTCACACAGGGGAGTGGTAAGTTTGATTACCGGGTGAACACTAAAATCCCAAAGATAGATTTTCCTTACTTTGGTGGAGAAGGGCATAGAGAATGGCTAATGAAAGCCAGAAACTACTTCCAACTCCATCAGATTTATGATGAGCTGAGGCTAGGGAAGGCTTATATATGGTTTTATGGATTCATTGCAAAACATCCTAGGGCTGATTGGAGTTTATTCTCAACTGAAATTTGTAGAAGGTTTGGTGAATCTACAACAGAGGAATTCGAGATGCATTTTCTATCCAGGAATGGATAACCCAATTGAAGATTTCAAAGATCATAAATATATTCAGTTGAAGCTTTCTTTGGACCCTAGCTCTGCTGAAATAACAAGATCCATAGAAGCTGTTGATGAATGTACTATTGCAGAGGAGTATTCGAGTGCCCTTTCAGTAAAGCCAGTAGGGAGTATGCCTAGCTTTTCTGTAGCTTCGAGCGATTTTAGTGTTGTGGAAGATAATTTTAGAGTTGTAACCGATACTCCCACAGTTGGGTTATTGAATCCTAGTTTACAAAAGGTTCTAAAAGAAATCAAGAAGGGTAATGTAAAGCAGATACACAAACTTTTTGACCTTAGTTGTGGAACATCTACAGGCAGAATGCTTGCTGTTGCTCTGGGAATCAAATTGATACCCTTGGAAAAATGTGAAGAAATATACAAAAAATTAGGAAAGCTGGTCTTTGATGAACCTGTACCTAAGGATAATGAAGCAGCAAGTTGGAGAGAAAAGTTGGATCAACTCTATAAAAGCTTATCATAGAGTTTTCATGTTGATGTGCATGGATCTAAACACAGTGCAGATCAATTTGAAGGACTGCTGGGGAAAATTTTTGCTGATGAGGATGTAGATCTCCTCATAGAATCTTCATACAACTTGTTGTTTGGGAAATTAGATTTGAGATGCCTTCTTGAGGAATACTTTAAAGAAGTGAGGCATTTTAGCGCCAGGATTAGGCTGAAGCCAATTGGTGATCCGCGTGTTGATTTGATTGCTATAGTTGCTGGTTCACTTGATCATAAGCCCGAAGAGAGAATTGTTGGAAATGTACGGTTCCACTGGCAAAGTGATGTTGAGGATCCTCACACATTCGTCGATCTTTTTGTAGGAGCTACAGTTATTCCTTTCTTCGTGGGAGATGAACTTCCAAAAGGTGCCTGGTTACTAAGCAAGATGGGAAGTTTGACTGCTGGGGTGCAATATGAACCAACAGTTAGAAGCAAAGATGGAACAAAATACAAAAGGTTCGCAAATTGGAGCTATGCTATTGGTTATGGATTAAGATCAAGGAGTCCATTGAGCCCATCCTTCAATTTTGGACTGGAACTCGCTAAAAACTCGCAGTTCATTGCTTCCTTTTATCTACACGTGGTGATTTAGGGACGGGTGAAAATTCTACTTGAAGAAAATGAAATAGTTGGAATCACTAATCACATTGACTTTGGCTTTGAGTTACAGACAAGCATTGACGATGCAAAATCATCAAATAATATTCAAGACCCTATTTTTCAAGCTGTTGCATCTCGGCATGCCAATAAAAATTTCTTACTGGAGGGTGAAGAGTGGTGCAGGTCATGTTAACCAGACATATGCCACATTGCACTACTTACTTAATCCAAAGGTGGTGAAAAGAATGAGGCAGCTACTAGCAACGTACAAAGAAGACATTCTGACTTTGAACTTTGAGGAAAAGGTTAATTTAAGGGGATGGGATGTCATGGCTAACTTGGGTCATTTACTTTTATCTAGTTGGGCTTGTTTTATTAGTGGGCTAGCCCAAAGCCTTTATTGTTTGGTTTTATAGGGTTGAAGTTGGACGTTCAAGGGTGTAAATTGAATTGTAGTTGCCAACACCTCTCCCTTCTCCTTCTTCTTCTTCCCTTGTTTCCCCTGCTGTGTTTCTTCTCTGTGTTTCTTCTTCTCTGGCAATCAGCTTCCCTGCTTCCTTCTCTCTTTCTTATCTTCTCATTACCTCTTTCTATTTCTGTAATTCAATTTCATTGTTATTGAATACTATAATTTTCAGAGCAATTGTTAACTGTTGAAATTTAATAGCAAAAATTGTGTTGTTTGTTGGAAATGGCTGATTTGAGGTTGAGGTTTTAGCTCAACCATTACAGATCTTCCAATTCGGGATTGCTTGTATTATATAGAAATAGAATTATACATATATGGTAAGAGAATTATAGTAAATATAATTACAGTATAAGGATGGTAATAATAGTTTTCGTCGATCTCATTGACAATGATATCAAAATAACTCTTTTTTGCTGGAGAAGTAAAAACTTATTCAAGCATTATTCACAACCTCATCGTTAGTCTTGAACCTTACTCTCACGTGTCTATTTAGTTTCTTTCACTTCTTGTAGGGGTTTCCCACATTTAACTATCAATGTTTTTGTAATTTTTATCTACTGTTTGGTATCAAATTGTGGCTTTGCATAGGCTTTAAAGGATGGAATGAGGGAGAAAGTGGAGTTAGCTACGAAATTCGGGATTAGACTTGCTGATGGGAAGAATGACGTATGTGGCGATCCAGCCTATGTACGGGCTGCCTGTGAGGCCAGCTTGAAGCGGCTTGATGTTGATTGCATTGATCTTTATTACCAACACCGCATTGATACACGTGTGCCTATCGAAGTCACGGTTAACCCTCTATTCTCTTTTGTTTGTCTTTATCTCTCATAATTTAGTTTTACATAGTGTGAACATTAGTAGTCCTTGTTATTTATATGTAACGGGCTTTCAACATGCGTGCCAATGATCTGAGCCAAAAGGTGTGTTGTTGGAACTTGGTTTTATTTCTCAATAAATTTGAAATTGAGCTTAAGCTTCATGTGATTTCTTAACCACCCTATATTGAACAAGCATTTATCTAGCTGATTATAAGTTGAACTTGAGCTGTTTGGTACCTTTGATATATTTATCATTTATTATTTGATTGAACCAAGCTTGGGTTAATATTGACAAATTGGTGAACTTTTGAATTGTACAAATCTGTCTTCTTAACTACTGTATTGTTCTCAATCATGACCAACCCACTCAAGTAGGTTGTGCTCTCTCTAAGTTCTAAATGTAATTCAACCTTAGGGACAAAGCTTGAAGTGATAGTTTAATGGCTTCATCAATCATGTTATGTAATTGGAGTTGAAAGGACATAATTTTGAACAAGTTAGCACGATACCACATGATAATGTAAATTCGAGTATTCACTACAACCTCAGTATATTCAATGTAGAATAAAGGAAGCTTTATCATTAAGTGAAATATACAAAATTTGTGAATCTGGTTAGCAGCTTAATAAATATTAATGTAAGAGAACAATGCTGGGGGCACTAACCTTTAAAACTTTTGAAGTCTGATGAAAGAATACAGCTTCTCTTGCATCCAGCCATGATGGAGACATTTAAAAGTCCATCACAAGGGTTTAGTTATAATATTTTGTGGACTTATAATTAGATTATTGTCAGCTCTTTTTTGGAAGTAGAAGGACGCGGCGTGGGAAACGAAGGAACATTACCCAAATCTTTTTAGTCTCAGCAATAGCGTTTGGGTTTGTGGCTTTGTCTATTAGTTGTTCAAGGATATATGAGACTAAGATTCAATAATAGACCTAGTGAATGAAGTAGGTTGAGACTGTTGAGAATCGACTGACATATGAGGTGTACATTTCATAGGATGAGAATGGAGGTACTTAGCAATTTTTAATAGCTAACTGTAACCTGACCTTCCTCTAATGACTCAGGTGTATATAAAACAAGCTCTGGTTTGATATCACAATTCAAACCTTTTATAAATCTAGAAAATGTGACTTGGAATATTTAGGAATGGCAGTACAGTATAGTTACTACGGCCGACATACCCTGCCTAAAGTTGTGCATATTTGATTATATATGGATGTCTCCCTTTTATTCTTAGACTTGATTCCACATGTTTCTTTCTTAAGTCTCTCCTTATTACTTTGGATCTCTCTTTTTGCAAGATGGGAGAACTAAAGAAACTTGTGGAAGAAGGTAAAGTAAAATATATTGGTCTATCAGAGGCCTCACCTTCTACAATCAGAAGGGCACATGATGTTCATCCAATTACAGCAGTGCAGTTGGAGTGGTCTTTGTGGACAAGAGATGCTGAGGCAGAAATAATTCCCACTTGCAGGTTTGATTATTACTGTTAACGGTTTTTATATTTCGAGCCTGTAAGAAATATAGATTTCTAACTCTATACATCCTTGGTGCAATTGTTTAGAGAACTTGGCATTGGAATAGTAGCATACAGTCCTCTTGGGCGGGGATTCTTCTCCTCCGGTCCAAAAGTGGTTGAAACTTTCTCTGAAGTGGACTTTCGAAAGGTTGGTTTGTTTCATTCTTTCTTCTATCCCTTCTGATCTTCCTATTCAACTATGAATTATTTTGCATAGCCATTGTGCACACCATCATGTTTCTTCTGATTTATGATACACATAATATCTAAGAATCTCTGGTATTATGAATACAAGTTATGCCTCACTTGAAACGCAAGCTTTTGAACATATAATTATTCAAGAGTATGTTTGCGTAAGCTCCAAAAAGTAAAACAGCTGCTTTTAACTGACTTTTTGTTTTCAAATATGTTTGGATATAGTATATAACTTACTTTTGTCTAAATTTTAAATAAAAAAAATATTTATTTTTTAAAGTAACTTTTACCTTGGTGTCAAAATCAATTACTTATTTTCAAATTTTACCAATAAAATTTTTTTATTTTAATACATATTTATTAAGTAAACTTTTTAAGCTTAACCAAATATTCTGGCAGCAATACATTCAGATTACAATTACCAAAACCATCTAAGTAATTCTTTTTTCTTTCTCTTGATTTACATTTCAAGATTAGAGCCCTCTACTTCAGTATAACATGATGAGCTCATCCTTAGAAGAGAATTGGAAAACTTAAGCTTCTGAGAATAGGTGGTGCACCAAAATTAATTATGTTACCTTCATTTGTATTTCAGCAAGACCTGTTGAGTTGAGCAAGTAAACTGTTTTGATGAAATTCAGTCAGCATTAATCCCTCACTTCACCGGTAAAACTGTACCAAATGAAGTCCTAGTCTTAAACTTTGTCACTTTACATAGTACTAATGCCCGCTACAAGTTTTTCCTTGAAGCATGCGCGTTCTTAGGTGACGTTGACCCTTGTTTAGAGGCCAAATTCGTCGTGCTTTTAAAATGTGTAGTTTTACAGTCTTAATTATCAATATTGAAACTAATATATATGCTCAAACTCTTTTTGCTCTTATGGTGAAAGATGTGCTTTACATTTTGCAGCGTCTACCAAGATTCCAACCCGAGAATCTGGAGCTTAATAAGAGCTTATTCGAGAGGGTCAAGGATATCGCAAATAGAAAGGGATGCACCCCTTCACAGCTTGCTTTGGCCTGGGTACATCATCAAGGAAATGATGTGTGTCCGATACCTGGTACCACAAAACTTGCAAATCTTAATGAAAACATGGGAGCATTGTCTGTGAAACTGACTGCAGAAGACATGGCCGAACTTGAATCTATTGCTTCAGCCGATGCTGTCAAGGGCGAGAGATATGGACCCGATATCCCTACATGGAAAGATTCAGACACCCCCCCTTTGTCAACCTGGAAAGCAGCTGCATAAAGAACTCTATCTGTGTCATAATAGTATTATATGTGATCACTTTGTATAGAAGTTTCGAGTTTGTTCTGTTTAAGTTTACAATTTACTGTAGAAGCAAATAAGCAAACACGATGAGAAAAGTATCACAGATCTGTACTACATGATGATATGAACATACTATAAATTTTGCGAATTTATGTATGTTTTTAAAACCGGCCCGCAAAAGTTTACTAAAATTTTGTAAATTCAACTGAAAAAACCGCATAAAAAGGTCAAGGGTGAACTGGTANCACGATGAGAAAAGTATCACAGATGCGTTCTACATGATGATATGAACATACTATAAATTTTGCGAATTTATATATGTTTTTAAAACCGGCCCGCAAAAGTTTACTAAAATTTTGTAAATTCAACTGAAAAAACCGCATAAAAAGGTCAAGGGTGAACTGGTATATGCGGTTGGACCGGTTTATTAGCTAGGTTTCTCCCGGTTTTATCTAGTCCGTTTTAAAGCACAAACCAGACCGGTTTTATGACTGGTTCATGGTTTTTCACTTTTGTCTCTGACGAGTTTTATTGGCCAAATTTATGGAAGTTTGTAAGTTCAATCACATGGGTAGATAGCCAAGAAATAAAACAAAAGGAAAAGGAAAAAAACATGGAAGGAAACAAAATATAAAAAATAAAGAAGGTTAAGAAAAATCCGATTATGCGCGAAAAGAAAGGAAAAAATTCTCACAATCTTGATAAGTTTTTATTACATGAACTTATTACGGCGTACAATAAGCACGCCGTAATTTATTTTTTTTTAAATAAAAAATAAATCGTTTACGGCATACTTGAACATTACGCCATAATAATAGACCATTTACGGTGTGCCCTAAATGTATGCCGTAAATGCTTTAAATAATTGAATTATGATGGCACGTCGTCAAAATAGACTTTCTAGGGCATGCCTGAAATTCATGTTGTAAATGAATGCCGTAAAAAGCTATCTTGTTGTAGTGATATCTTGTAGGACACAGGACAACTGTTAGCCCCTTAAAGGCTGACATGTGCAGAGGCATGGGTACGCCTTGCCCTCATGCTGGATCTGCACACTTTGGTTCTCGGGAGCAAGGTAACTGTGGAGTTCAGCTGAGCTGAGTCTACTAATTCGGATGTCATAACTCGG
>CAIGRN010144301.1:4882-31983 GCA_903798345.1 Fraxinus anomala
TTTATATATTTATTTTTTTTTTTTTTTTTTTTTCTCCTCTTTATAGAGATTAAAAAAGGGTTGAGATACTTACAAAGGAGCAAGATATACGCATATCGAAATGATGTTTCCTAAAAAAGAAGAAAAAAAAAGAACTTCCAATCAGTATAATATGCATGTAACTGGATACAGGTAAAAGAAAATTCATTCATATCTTTCTCTCATTCGTATTGATTTCCATAATCCAACTGGAATGTTGTGAAATAAAGAAAAACGAACAAGCAAACAGTCGAACCACCTCGTCTCAAGCTTTTTAAAAACTAGAAACACTTATTTACTTAAAATTTAAACCAAAAAAAACAGTGTAATATTTCTAATAATTACTAGGAATCGAAAAAAGAGAAGAAAATCAGTGTATATTTTTACCTAAGATACCAGATGTGAACATCAATGGATGCTGGAGATCAAAAACTGCCATTTCTGATACTCAAGAAATTCTTAACCCTCTCTTTCTCTCACTTAATAGCCGAAGGGTCTCTGTGAAACCCTTTCTTTCTCCTTCTCTTTATACTCTATAGACGCTCACAAACTTTCATGTAATGAGATTAATGGAGTATGGAGGGAAGGGTATTTATACAGGTGAAAGTGAGAGAGGGTACGGATTAAGCTCATCTCTGTGTTGCATGATAAGTGGATTCATAGAAGGTGGCGTACGATAAAACCATCCCCCAAACTATGTATGAATTTCTGTCCCTTCACGTGTCCCTTCCACTCAAGTGAATGAAATTAGCTTCTAAGAGCCTTACTTGCAGTGAATTTGTTGGTTCAATTACCTTCGGTTTCTATCTAGCGAGCGGTCGGTGTAATATTCACTTTGAATTTTTACGGCTACTATTCAATTAATACTAATGTAATCAAATATAAAAATTAAGGGTCCGTTGGGGAGAATTTATAAACGATTTAATTTATAAGTAGATAGAAATAAAAAATAAATAAGTGGATATAACTTGTGTGTTTAATCTGAAAATGAAGTTTTAACTATTTATAATTGATTTATGAATCTTGTTGAGTGGAGGCTAAATAAAATGATGTGATTGAGTATCTCCACACAATTTCTCGAGATGAATGATTGATATATACGATCCATTTTTATTTTGATGTATAGTAGTTACTCATAATTGATAATACTAGTGTATCGTTAGACAGTACTAAACATGAATGTGACAAATTAACTGAATCAAATATAAAATTAAACAAAACAATTTGAGAGTGCCCAAGAAGATCGAATGACAGATATACATGTTTCATTTTGGATTTTGACTGCTATAGTTCAATCATGATACTGTTGCATCTTTAAATAGTACTAGACGTGATCGTGATATGACAATACGATTGCGTATCATCGAGAGCACCCAAGATGAATGCTCATTATACATGATTAATTTTGGATTTGACGTCTACGGTTCAATTATAATATTAACGTTTCTTTAGATAGTACAAGACGTGACACGATAACTGGATTACATATAAATTTTAAAAAACAACGTGATTAAGTATCATTGAGAGTGCCCAATATCTTGCAACGTATGCATATACATGATCTATTTTTTATTTTGTTGGCTACTATTCAATTATAATGCTAGTGTGTCTTTGTAATTGTGCCTGTGACAAGACAATTGAATTAAATATAAGATTAAACAAAATTACATGATTACGTATCGTTGAGAGTGTCCAATAGATCAATATGTACGGATGACTAATATACGCGACCCATTTTTTTTATTTTAATGGTTACGGTTCAATTATAACATCATTGTATCTTTAAATAGTAATAGAAGTGAGTTGATTGTGACACGACGACTATATGAAATATAAAATGAAACAAAATGACACAATCGAGTCACGCGATTAGAGCAAGGGTGGGATGGAGCAGGTGAATTTTACGTTACACTCCCATAAAGCATAGAACCTCGTTCTATACGTGAAGTTGTCTTCCACATTAATCTAGCAGAAAACATGCACCCTGGAATTGTTGCCTTTTTAATATTGTCTTTTTCTTAATTCTATCACTATACGTGTATACTTCTGTTTTCTTGAATTGTTTGTTAGTGATTATTGCACGATTCCGTGTGTATGTTGCAAAAAACGTTAGAAGTTTTAAGAATTCTCGTGTTTTCTTTACTATGAATTGAATTCCAACGGTGTAGAGCACGTTTGGCAAATAAATTATGTTTTATAAGTTATAAGAACCACATAAATATGTTGTTAAAAATGTTCGGGAAGTGATCCCGCACCAAATCAAATTTTAGTTGGGTATTTAACTTATTTTTCAAACATTTCGTATGATAAACAACTATATCATATTCTCCAGAAGTAACATAGTAATTTTTTTAAAACTTTGGTTCGTTGCGTGAACATTATGTGGGAATCATTAGATATTGTAACGCTAGTAATACGTCGGTTTTGAATATAATCACAGAATTAATAATCTAAAAGTTAGCTTATCAGTATGAAATGCTACTTTAAGAGAAATCTAAAAATGTTTTTCATTAAAATCAAAGCCGTAAGTTGGAATTGTTATACGTCAAAGACGATTTTGTACACTAAATTTTAATATCGCGTTAAAGTAGAACGTCTAAAAATTTAATCTTTTGAAGATTTTGTCTACTATTGATTATATCACACATAAGTGTTTTGCAATAGGACAAGAGAATTGAATTGCAGAATTGTCACTTCCAAGCAAATAATTGAGCTAATGATAAGTTTGCATGATTGATATGATTAGATCGAAATCTATGCAGATCACTTTGTTATGTGATTGAATCAAGAATTGAGTGATCGATCAGACTAATTGGTGGAGCCTAAATTTTTGTAACATCGAACATGTGGCTACGCTAATTGCTGATCTGGTTCAAATTCCTCCTCAAAACTTGATACAATTTTTTACACGGAATCCAAATAAATGAATGATTAGTGATGTCGGATCAAATGACACTTGAACATGTGTGTTTATACGAAGTACAATTTGTTCAATCCAAATCAACAATAAATGTGAGGACAATAACGACAATTTATACACAGTTTCTATGCCCAAGTTATTAACTTATGTATTGTCCGCTATGGAAGAGTCTAACTCATTTTATCCTCCCGACTTTTTGTCACGTCCTTAGAATTCGAACACGCGATCTTTCCCTAAAAGAGACTTGCGTACTGTCCAAAAGTGCAGCATTTAAACCAGAAAAGAAATGAATACTTGGACAGGAATACCTTAACTAAGTTGCTATTTTACGTAAAATGGACTTGTTTTGAGTTACGTCCTTTAATTGGCCACTATCTAAGCCAGTATTTAAGAAAAATCACAAAAGTCCTTTCGTGCATGGCACTTCACGTATGTGTTTATGCACTTTCTTTGAATGGAAGGCAATAATTCAATACAATGTGAACTATCGGGATTGAAATTATAATTTATTCTAAGTGGAATGAACCCAATAAGTAATTAATTAGATTAAAGCTATTTTAATCATGAGAAAACTTGGAATTGCTCATATGAGTGATTTCGTGGAGCCTGAATTTTCAACAATTTTGACCTTTAATGGCACCAACATAATTTGGAAATAGAGTTTCTAGATTAATATAAATTAATAAAAATAAGTCATGCGCAAATTATGGGAGAAAAAAAAAACAAAAACTTAGAATTTTAGTGTATTTTCACTAGACACGTAAGTTAGTCAAGCATTGACACGTCGCCTGCGTTACAACAATTTCAAGTCAGTACGAAAAAGACACGTGGAGGTCCATTAAAGAAAATCCATGAACCAAGAAATAGAAGTCGATATTAAATTACATCGTTTGGGATCATAGAGAAAAAAACCAATGATTGATCAATGACGGTAAGTCAAAAAAAAATTAAAAAAAATGGCATGATTTTAGAGTGGGGCTTTAAAGATTGATGAATGATTGAAAAAATACATTCTATTTGCAAACACTAGTCTTTCTTTCTCAATATCTGGCGATGATGACTTTACATTTCAATGATTAATATATTTATTCACTAGTCAATTGTTAATGTAATGTATAAGTCATCTCTATTTATGTCAATAAACATAGATTCTATTGAAATTATATTTTAATAGATTAGAGTCCATTAACAATTAATTTAATTATTTACAGCTTATTATTAACGTATTTCCCAAAAATAGAATTTAATATTTTATTAGTTTAAATTAATCAAAAAATTTATTGTTTGAAAAATATCATCTTACCAATAAATAACTTAATTATTAAAACAGCTCTAATAGGAAGGGAAAAAAAAAATATATATATCACGTCATTAACAGTGAAAAGAGAAAAAAGAGAAATACATTATTGAAATCATTTAATAATATTTTGATAGATTAAGTTGAGACTTTAAAATTGTTTATTGAATAAGTATACACGATTCATCGCAGAGCAAATTATGAAATAAAGCATTCTTATATTGATATTGAGATTGATAGACTTCAAAATTGTCTCGTTATAATTTTTATCGTTATTCGTTCCATCTATTGGTTCACATAGACATTATAATTTATCCCCCTATTTAGTTTGGATTAAAATTCAATTAAAAATTTAAGTAAAAGTCAACAATTAATTTTAACTACATATTTTATGGGATCCACAACTTTTCAACTGCACATTTCATCAATTTTTATCAAAATCTAAAAAAAATCTAATTTTAATTTTTACCAAACATGGACTTAAACATATGTGAACGCGTCGTTTGTAGTACTAGACATGACAATGAACGCATATTTTATATTTCTTTTTTTGTAGTCTTTTTTGTCTTCTGTATGTAGAAAATAAAAACCGCGTAACGAGTTTATTCATTTAATTAACATTTTGATTCCTAAATGGCCTATATGATGCGTATATGAAACAAAAAATGATTATAATAGTTTTTGTATTAATTGAGAATGGGCTATTTTAATTTCTTGCACGAGGAAATTAAATCAAGTACTCTTTGTAATAAATAAATTACAAAATAACTAATTCGGTTGGATCAACTCCAAATTCGATTAATTTGGATAGTTTATGTATAATTCAGTCGAGCTTTGCTAGACATACAGGGAAAAAGGGGAGGGGGGGTGGGTAATTTACAGGCAAGACACATAAACGGGGTGAATTTTTTATTCTTTTTAAAACATGTGGGGCCCGCCAGGTTGTGAGAGGCCTGGTAGGCCCCTGTGAAACCCCCACCTGTACGTGGGGGTTTTCCCAATTCAGCAACTACTGTTACTTAGCTTATCATTATTTTAGAATGAAAACATAACACTTCAATTATCGACAAAGTTATTTAAATTCATGGAATCCAGATAGAACTTATCTATGAGCCTACAAACTCAATCATTATACAAAAATAAAACTTTGAACGTGCCTAATGTTGTTAAGGGATAAAATTTCAAATCGAATAAGATGAAAACATAAATCAATTTATAAGAGTTTAGACAACTCCTCTTAATAAGGTTGACATTTTAAGATAGAACCTCAAATCTTAATATGGTATCAGATATCGTTAAGCTCCAACAAGCAATTCGATCTAATTAAGATTAAATTTTTTTTTTTGAGCAAACGGACTTTAAAATTTGTCTGATCAAACGAGCCATCATCTTGCCAAGACATGTTAAGGGATAAAATTCCACATTGAATAAAAATGAAAACATAAATCAATTTATAAAAATTTGAGTTACTCTTCTTAATAAGGTTGACCTTTTAAAATGTAACCCCAAATTTTAACAAATGTTTTGAAACGCGTCTATCACAATACCTTCTTCTTCCAACTCTATCATTTTGATTCCTAATTGGCCTATATGATGCGTCTATGAAACAAAAAATGATTATAAATAGTTTTTGTATTAATTGAGAATGGGCGGCTATTTTAATTTCTTGCACGAGGAAATTAAATCAAGTACTCTTTGTAATAAATAAATTACAAAATAACTAATTCGGTTGGGTCAACTCCAAATTCGATTAATTTGGATAGTTTATGTATAATTCAGTCGAGCTTTGCTAAACATACAGGGAAAATGGGGGGTGGGTAGTTTACAGGCAAGACATATAGATGGGGTGAATTTTTTATTCTTTTTAAAACATGTGGGGCCAGCCAGGTTGTGAGAGGCCTGGTAGGCCCTTGTGAAACCCCCACCTGTACGTGGGGGTTTTCCCAATTCAGTAATCACTGTTACTTAGCTTATCATTATTTTAGAATGAAAACATAACACTTCAATTATAAACAAAGTTATTTAAATTCATGGAATCCACATAGAACTTATCTACGAGCCTACAAACTCAATCATTGTACAAAAATAAAACTTTGAATGTGCCTAATGTTGTTAAGAGATAAAATTTCAAATCGAATAAAGATAAAAACATAAATTAATTTAAGAGTTTAAACAACTCTTCTTATAAGGTTGACCATTTAAGATTGAACCTCAAATCTTAACATGGTATTAGAAATCGTTAAACTCCAATGAACAATTCCATCTGATTCAGATTTAAAAAAAAAAAAAAAATTGAGTAAACGGATTTTAAAATTTGTCTGCTCAAACGAGCCACCATCTTACGAATGCATGTTAAGGGATAAAATTTCAAATTGAATAAAAATGAAAACATAGATCAATTTATAAAAATTTGAGATACTCCTCTTAATAATGTTGACATTTTAAGATGTAATCCCAAATTTTAACAAATGTTTTGAAATGCGTCTATTGCAATACCTTCTTCTTCCAACCCTATCATTTTGATTCCTAAATGGCCCACATGATGCGTATATGAAACAAAAATGATTATAAATAGTTTTTGTATTAATTGAGAATGGGCTTACGAGGAAATTAAATCAAGTACTCTTTGTAATAAATAAATTACAAAATAACTAATTCGGTTGGATCAACTCCAAATTCGATTAATTTGGATAGTTTATGTAATTCAGTCGAGCTTTGCTAGACATACAGGGAAAAGGGAGGTGGGTAGTTTACAGGCAAGACACATAGACAAGGTGAATTTTTTATTCTTTTAAAAACATGTGGGGTCTGCCAGGTTGTGAGAGGCCTGGTAGGCCCCTGTGAAACCTCCACCAGTACGTGGGGGTTTTCCCAATTCAGCAACCACTGTTACTTAGCTTAGCATTATTTTAGAATGAAAACATAACACGTCAATTATCGACAAAGAAAGTTATTTAAATTCATGGAATCCACATAGAACTTATCTACGAGCCTACAAACTCAATCATTATACAAAAATAGAACTTTGAACGTGCCTAATGTTGTTAAGGGATAAAATTTCAAATCGAATAAAGATGAAAATATAAATCAATTTATAAGAGTTTAGACAACTCTTCTTAATAAGGTTGACTTTTTAAGATGGAATTTCAAATCTTAACATGGTATCAGAAATCGTTAAGCTCCAATGAGCAATTCGATCTGATTAAGATTCAAAAAATAAAAATAAAATTGAGCAAACGGATTTAAAATTTGTCTGATCAAACGAGCCATCATCTTGCGAAAACATGTTAAGAGATAAAATTTCACATTGAATAAAAATGAAAACATAGATCAATTTATAAAAAATTAAGCTACTCCTCTTAATAAGGTTGACCTTTTAAGATGTAATCCCAAATTTTAACAAATGTTTTGAAACATGTCTATCGCAATACCTTCTTCTTACAACCCTATCATTTTTTATTTGCATGTATTATACCCTTCATTTTTTTTTAGATTTTTTTTAAAAGAAAATTACACAAATTATGAAAAAAAAGAATAATAATAATAATAATAAGATCCTTTTTCGGTATATTTAGTTACAGACCAATAAAATAAAAGAAACGTGGAAGTCAATTAAAGAGGAGTGAGTAAAATCTAAAGATGATAAAATCCATGAACAAAGATATGAGAAGTCGAGAACGGATTGCGGAATTGTAGAGTAAAAAGCGATGATCGATTGACGACGTAAGTCAGCAAATTATAGAAGTTAGTCAAAGATCATTAAAAAGAAATAACGTAGGATGACGAAATTGATGAGTAGGGAAATGAGGACCAGTAACATGATCTTGGGGTGGGAATTAAAGGTTGAGAATGATTGAAAAATACCTCTCAATTATCTGCCCATGATGACGTTGCATTTCAATGATTAATGTATTATTCACTAGTCAATTTAGGATTTGTTTGCCATTATTTTTATTTTTGCTTTACGTAAAGAAATTTTTTGAAGAAAATTACTTTAATTTGTATTTAAAAATTAATTTTTAAAAGAATTCATATTCTAGAAGTATTTTTAGAGTTCGTTTGATATGTCAAAAACAATTTTTGAGACCTAATATTGCTTTTGATCAACTTCCTTTAAAAACTTTTCCAATTAGAAAAAATATTTTCATAAAATTAACCAAACGAATTTAAAAGTTATGTCAAATGGCCTTAATATAATATATACGTCATCTCTATTTATGTTAATGAACATATATTTTAATAGATTAGAATCAATTAATAATTTACACATCAATTTAATTCGTTGCAACTTATTAATAACATATTTCCCAGGTGTCAATGCTAGAAGTTAATATTTTATAATGTAAATTAATCCAACAATTTATTGCTTGAAAATATCGCCTTACCAATAAATAATTTAATTATCAAAACAGCCTGATAGAAGGAAAAAACGACAGAAAAAACTGGAAGTGATATTTCATTCTTGAAAAGAGGATGGTTTATTTTAAAAAAGAAAAAGAATTATGTTGACTTCAAAAAACGTACCGGTAATGTGGCAAATAAATCTCAAGGCCTCTCACTTCCATGCAAGTTGAGTTTATGTACACTTGAACAAACTATTAGTTACACATAACATTCTCCGTGAGGGGTGAAGTTGGTCATGCCCATTTCGACAGTCAAGTCAGTTGATGAAATAGTTTTGGGTGTGGGAGAACTTTAAACGTGAACCTCCAATATAAAAATGGAGGTCGGCTTTGGGGTGGAAAAGTAAAATGTATGTGTAGCAAGAATATAACTTTGAGAGTCTAAATTTACATTACATTTGAATGGCATTGAGTGTGAGTTTTTATACTTGGGCGAAATGAATTGGGTCCGTTGGATGATAGTGCACGTGGCCTCATCCAAACGACTGCCCTCTCTTGTCATGTACATCAATCAATCACAACTATAATTGCTAAGACCACTTTTGTACCCATAAGGTCTAGCTTGAATTTTAGACTTGACCAAATAGGATGGGGGCGGCGACGGTGACAGTGAGTTATCTTGTCAATCATATGACACGAGATCTTGTCACCGCCTCGTCTTGGACCGACTCTTGCAATGATGTCTGCATGTAATGGGGTCGGTCCAGATATTCCATGTAGAGGAAAGCGGGGTCGGTCCATACTTGATGGTAGCTCTCTGCGTATAGCTCGATCGTCCCGTGTCAATGTATTAGGTGTGGACCCCGAGCCGTTCGTCACGTAGGTTAATTGAGATTATATGTGGATCCTAGTTTTTCAAGACGTGACAAATTTATTTTTAGTAAAAGATTAAAAAAGACTTGCAACGAGTAAGAGAATGACTTAAAAGTGTAAAAAAAGAACTCAACATGTAATTAAAAAATGGACTTATTGTGTAGTTTAGGTTACCTAGATATGTGTATTTACTATTTATACACAATTTACTGAAATTACCGGTTGAGCATTGGCTAAACAAGCTTGAAGACTACTAGCAACAAGGAAGCCAATGTGGAAAAGTGACAAAGTAGCAATAGAGGGAGGATCTAGAAGGGAATTTGTTGAATCAGTTTTGCATTTATTCTTCATGTAAATTTGTTAGGAAGTTAGTTAGAGAATGATTCCATTTCTTTGTATTTATAGAGCAATGACTGTACATTTTCGTAAGCTTTGAATTAACATATTTTCAGCTTCATTTCAATTATTTGTCTTCAGAATTTTCTCATTACAAATCTAACATGGTATCAAAGCATGAAATGGAGTCATCAAATACTCTCACTTATGCAAACATCAATCCAAACCCTACTCAAAATCTACAACAAATTGATGAAAGAAATTCAAGTATTGTCCCTCACGATCCTAGTCACCCAAGCAGTCCCTACTACATTGGCAGCAATGATGGAGGAACACTAATGCTTGTTACACATGTTCTGGACTCCAGCTACTATTATTCCTGGGCTCGGTCTATAAGGAGGGCATTAAGAATAAAAAATAAACTGGGTTTCATTGATGGAACTTTGTGTGAACCGAAGGACCCCATCAATGATCGGCTTAGGTACAATGGCATAGTGATAACATGGATGCAGAATGCCATGGCAATCGACATCAGATTAGGGAGCGTGTATGGACACTAGAAGATCAGTAATTGGTTATTGTGTGTTCATTGGAGAGTTCTTGATATCATGGAAATCAAAGAAAAAACATGTAGTGTCTAGATCTTCAGCGGAAGCCGAGTACAGAGCAATGGCAAACCTTTGTTGTGAACTTACTTGGCTTGGATATTTGATGAAAGCCTTGAACATTGAGCATCCCCAACCAGCTGTTTTGAATTGTGACAATAAGGTCACCATTCATATAGCCACAAATCCGATGTTCCACGAGAGAACAAAACATATTGAACTTGATTGTCATTTGGTTTGAGACAAGATACAAGAAGGTAATATCATCACTCAACATGTTCCCAGTGCATCACAAATCGCAGACATCCTTACTAAATCTCTGAATTCTCAAAGTTTTTATTCTTGCTTATCCAAGATGGGAGTAATGAACATCTACTCTCCATCTTGCAGGGGGCTATTGAAATTACTGGTTGAGCATCAGCTAAACAAGCTAGAAGACTACTAGCAGCAAGGAAGCCAACGTGGACAAGTGACAAGAGTAGCAACAGAGGAAGGATCTAGAAGGGAATTCGTTGAAACAGTTTTGCATTTATTCTTCATGTAAATTTGTTAGGAAGTTAGTTAGAGAATGATTCAATTTCTTTGTATTTATAGAGCAATGACTATACATTTTCGTAAGCTTTGAATTAACATATTTTCAGCTTCATTTCAATTATTTGTCTTCAAAATTTTTTCATTACAAATCTAATACAATTAGCCACGGAAAGGGAGTCCCCTAATCGTCAAAGAGAAAATTTAGAACATACTTATTGTTCAGATGTATGTCCAAATGTATGTTTCGATATTATGTTTTGAACAAATAAATATTAATCTATGTTATTTAAATATTTTTATAAATAGATTTAATATTTGAGCAAATAATAAAATTGTTGAATTAATATTTATGTTTAGACTCAATTATGCGGAATTATCAATCAAAAGCAAAACGAACATGACAATTAAAAAAATTATATAAAAAAAAGTAAAACATATGTAACACCAAAACATACAATATTACGGGTAATAATAACTTAAAATTGAAGTGAAGAATACCACTATCAATATTGACAAAACACAAAAGACAATATTAAAATTAAAATTAAAATAACAAATCATAATATAAAAAAATGTCTATGACTCCTCCTAAGTCAAATAATATATCAAAAACTCCCCCACTCATATATCAACTTTTTGAAATAAATATTATTTCCCATTTTTTTGTCACAAATAACAAATGAAAAATTAATGCAACAATAATACAAAGAGGAATGAGTGATTTTTTTTTTTTTTTTAGATAACTGTTTTTCTTGGATTTTTAAATATAATATCATGAACAATTATTTTCTTACTCATACAAAAACTAATTTATAAATAATGAAATTTTCCCACAACTTATTTTAAACCTATAAGGAGTAAATTGTATAGGCTATCCATGTGTGGAAAGTGTCATTAATCTCCTATAAGTAAGATTCAAAATATTATATCAGTGAGAAACATCATTGGAGAATAAATATATTCTTCAAAATTTGAAAGTCAAATACAGTGCCACTAGGACATTTTAAATTAAAAGCTCATGTTTAATTTTGTATGTATGTTTCTTTTTTCCCCTATTTGCGAGCACATGTATAATTTTTTTCTTTTATTTTTTTCCTCTTATGTGCAAAGTCATTTTCCTTAAACTTTCTAAATGATCCTTGTAATTGATTTTAGGTAGTTGATTCAAAAGTCAAATGACTTATAGGGCAACAAGTTTTAAAATACCATGCAAGCTTAATCATTTGAGTCAAATAGGTTACGAAAAAATATATAAGATGTCTCACAATTTTAATATAATTCCAATATTTTTATTTTTAAGTTCAATAATAATTTTTCTTTTAGGGGAACATACAAGAGCGTATGTCAACTAGTTAGATGTCAATTCACATTCAAAGTTAATTTACCACACTCATAATCGACATCTCAAATCTCACACGTGCAATCAAAACTCACTCACAATAGCTTAATGTGTGTAGTGCAGATTGTACATGAAATATCCTATACCAAGTGCTCCAAATAAGTTTTAAATAAAGTTAGTGAAAACTTTATTCACTATTCAAAAATTTTACAAGTAATTGATCAAAAAATAACATGTTCAATAATATTTATAATTAAAAATCCTTTTTCTTTTTTCATTTAAGGAAAAAAGAAAAATATGCAATAATAAAAAATAGATTGCATGCATATACATGTAAATACCATGAATAATGTAGATACATACACCTAAATACATCATCAATGAATAACACAAGTGCTCTTTCCAAGAAGAGCAATGCAAGCAATGCCACAATTTAAATCATCACTTTGACCTTTGAGTTCACTCTTTTTAACTCAATCTTCTCAGAGGAAGATGTAATCTTAGTCAATTGAGTTATCAATTCAGTCATATGACTCACTTGATTAGTCAAGAATTTATCGGGGAGGTACAAACTTGTTCTTAGAAGAGGAAGCGGTATTAGAATTTGTTTTATTAAGGTATAACTCTCCTCTATTCCTAATTGTTTTGTGCAGACCTATCGTATTATCAATTTTCTTAGATCTGTTAGAGAAAGCTTGAAGTTGGGTATTTAATTTTTCCAGATTACTGTTAAGAGATTGAACTTTAATATCTAGGAACTTTTTCTCAACCCTTAATTTATTCAAACTTCTAATGGATTCCTGAAGTTTGGCTACAAAACTCTCATTTTCTAATTCAAAATTATTCAATTTTTAAAGGTAGAGCGATTCGCCTTTTTCAACTTAAGGCACTCCTCAAACAATTGGTCATAAGCCTCCCAAATATCCGTATCACACTCAGATCCCGAATCAGAAAGTGATTAACTTATCTAGACAATATTCTTTGGACAATGATCGCTATTAAACTCCGATACCAATATTTAAATTAATATTTATGTTTAGACCCAATTATATAGAATTGACAATAAAAAGCAACAAGTCACTATTTATTGATTGTTAAATAATTAAGGTTAGTTAATCCAATTAAATTAGTCCGAAGTGTCAATCAAATAAAATAATTAGATAAAAGCAATAAATAACACCAAAAGTAATCATGGAGGAAAATCCCAACTCGGGATAAAAAAACCTTCGGCCAAACTTGCAAGTAAACGGTCTATTAGAAATGTTAACTTATAATTAGTCCAGATACTGCTAAATTTTAGCTGACTGTGACCACCTAAATTGTAAATCACCAAGAAACTCATTTGATTGTGAACGCCCGCACTTCCCAACACTTTGGGCCACTTTTCCAAGAATGAACATTGTTCTTCATTGGAACGTCGTTCCGCAGTGTTGGAACTCCAAGCCTATCTTCCCAAACTTCAGAACTTTGAAAGCTTATTGGAGAATGTAGGTTTTTGTTTTGGTGTTTGATCAAATATCATTTTGTATTTTGATATGTTGGTTGAGGCAAGAGATATTGGAATATGGATTTTGATTTCAAAGTATGTTCTCTTGAATTGATTCAAGGCTCAATCAATGTTGGAATAACGTTTGTGATGAATATATGAATATTATGTTGAATCTAAGAATCTAAGGGAATGTATTTATGATCTTCAATAATAAGATCTCAAAAACGAAATAATGATTCAAAACATTTAGGGAGGAACCTATAACTTTATATTTACAATGGGCAGTGTTTAGGATGAAAATGAACTCAAAATCAGCTTGAAAATTAAATTTTATTGTTCCTCGAATTAAAATGCCGCTCAAGCACATAGGTCAGCTCGGGCTAATGGTCCCTGAGCAGCAGTTATTATTTTTGTCATAACTCTCTATCTCTCTCTCTCTCGATATCTGATTGAGGTGATCAAAAATGCGTTTGAAAACTAACTCAAATGGCTATAATCTTCTACAAGTACCATTTTCAAATTCGAATATTTTTTATGTGAAAAATGTGTCGCAACTTGTAGCTGAGAATGTGGAGCAAAACTTGTGTAACACTTTGATACTCCTTTAACTTCTAATTGCATCTCATTGATCATATGTGATCTTGGAAATCTTTGACTTCTCCAATGACTCTTTCAACACCAAATTATTTTTACAGTAAATTCGACTCAGTAAATTCTATTTTGATTTTGATTACAACTCGATAAATTTCTAATACAATTCAACTAGGACATGATTTTGACCAATAAAATTGTCAATTTTTGCTAATTACAAAATTGGACCTAAAAAAATGTACATTAATATGGATATTATAATAAATTGAGTAGTTAAGTTGTTAAATATGGAAAGATTCAATTCATAAAGTGATCAAATGAATTGTCTGTGGTTAGTAAATAAAGTCGAACACTTTATTTTGATAAGTTCTTATTATCTTTATTAACGTTTATCTAGACTTTTATAATAAAGATCATAATAATGAATAATTGGATAAGACCGAGTAACATTTAGAATTAAATGTAATTGACAATCAAATGTACGCCTAAATACTAAACAGATTATCAACGTTAATTACTAATTTGAGTTCTTTGAGGTAAGAAAAGTGATGGATTATGAACATTAATTATTAATTTGAGTTCTTCTAGGTAAGAAAAGTGAGATTAATTATATAGTCATTACTTCGATGCTTTAGAAATTACAATGAACTAATTAACAAACATATTTTCGTAACATGGAACCCGTAACCTTTTTCTAACAAGTAATACGAGCTCGAGTAATTTAAAAGTGGAAGTTGAAATTTGTGATATTATATAAATAATTAAAAGAAATTGATTGGTCAAATAGAGTCACTTGTAATTATTTTAACGATGTCAAAACGAATTAATCATTGAAAAGTTTCGATAATTTCAATTAGTTTATGAGTTCTGTTTCATCCGTTTGTGAATGTAGTTAAAACTAATTAATTAATCTTGAAAGGTCAAGAGTTGATAGGTACAAGAATTAATTAATTGAAGTTTAAATCAAACGTGTCCGATCACATTCTTCCGGTGACTTCAAAATAAGAATTGGTGTTAAATTATAAGTGTTATAATTGAACGTGTACTATACAATTAAATATTTTAAATTAATATGGATAGATAACGTGATTTGCAATTGCCAAAATTATTACAATGAATTTAGACATCCATGTTGTCTTAGATGCATTCCAAATTTATTAAGATTGAAAATATTGTAATATAAGAAAAACTTTAGGAAAGGAGAAAGGAACGTTTCCTTTCCTTTTTCCCTTTTTTTTATTTTTTTATGTCAATTTACCTTTATGTAATATTCTCTATCAAATAACGGATTCTTTCACATTGTTATTGATTGAATTATTATACATTGGAATTGTTCTTCTATCCACGGTGGACAGAATAAGGCTACCCACCTGCTGATGTGGCAGGAGAACCCAACGTTGGGTTCTCTCCGAGTGAACAAAATAAGACTTTCCAATTTCGAGTGAGTAAAATAAGACTTTCCACACTAGACAGGACAACAAAACTGTATTATACATTCATTAGTGCACATCCTAGAAAATAGTGAGAATGTGTAGTGATCTTGAAATTTTTAAAGAACATCGAAGAAGACTTGAATGTACGAGACTGCATCGATTACAAGAGGTTTAAAGCACGCATTAAGGATAACGTACTAAACATTTATGTGTTTAATTAGATTAAATATATATTATAGAATTTCAATTGCTACTCATTGACAATTGAGCCAACGGATCTCACGGATCGTCGGACTAGCCAATCAAGCTCGATATGACCCATTCGTTAGGACCGATCAACAATAAATAATTTAATTAATATAATAACTTTAATAGAAAAACCGAAAGGGAAAGATGGAAGCAATATTTCACTATTGAAAGGAGGACGGATCATTAATAACGAAAAGAAATACATTATTGAAATCATTTAACAATATTTTGCCATATTAAGCCCCTGTTTGTTTGTCATTATTTTTGGCAAAAAATGAAAATTTTGACCGTTATTTTCAACCGGCTGGGACCCACCATGACACATTTTGGTCAAAAAATGCTGCTCCTCCAGGTTGCAACGGTAACATTTATTCTACAAATAGAAAAAAAAAATGACAAACAAACATGGCCTAAGTTGAGACTCTAAAATTGTTATTTGATAATTATATACTTGAGTCATTGCAGATGAAATTATAAAATAAAGCATACTTATTTTGATATTTTTTTTCTTGTGGAACATTCATTTAAACATATATTTACCGCTCTAAAAAAAATATATGTGGACCATGTGTTTGTTGTACAGTGACACATTTTATATTTCCCTTTCTTTAATTTTGTTTTCCTATTTTGTATGTACAAAATAAAAACTGTGAGAATATGTTTTTCATTTAATAAACATTATCTAATATAATTATTTTTTGATTCCTAAGTGACCTATATGAAGTGTATATGAAGCAGAAAATGAATATAAATAGTTATGTATTAATTGATAATGGTCCATTTTAAGTTCCCGCACGAGGAAATTAAACCGTCCCTCCTTGAAATAATTAAATTACAAAATTCTATCCCTAAATTTTCAACAATACTATTTTTGGAAGAGTCTATCTTAATTTTTTATTGAAAAATAATTTTAAAATCACTTCTCATTCCTCTAAAAACTCTTTTAACTATCAGAATTATTTTCATAAAATTAGTCGAATAAGTCCATAAGCAGCTTTTAGGTCTCAAAATCTCATTTTAATTTTTTAAAGTCATGTCAAACGGGCTCACAATCTATTAGGTCAACTCCAAAGCCTATTAATTTTGATAGTTTAAGTCTAATCTACTGAGCAAGGCTACTTAGCCATTTAAAGTATCATTTTTTAAAATTTATTTTCAACCATGCATTTTTTGAATAAAACTTTTTACAAGTTAATCCAAAACTTTCTGTAATACCGCAATTCCTTTTCTTTTCTTCTTTATCATAAAAGAGTGACATATCTAAAGCCGCTCAAATTATTTTATTGGTCCAAGTTTACTTAAAATGTGAATTTTTCCCTATGTCTAATTGTTGACTTTATATGAGAATTTTGTATGCGTGTATAGATAGATATACCTATAGCTATAAGTACAAATTTGTTAATACTTTCACACGTTTCTATCTTTGAGTTCCCCTCTCTTCCACTCAAATCTAACTACCTCTTAAAAACTTCCGGACACCCACTTGCCATTCCATTTTCTCACTTACCTAACTAATGAGAGAGATTCCCCCCAATTACCTTATTTCTCTCCCATCACTCACAATTTTTTTCATTTTTCAAACTTCTCATAACTTGTCTGTCCCTATATTTATTTCTCATTTCTTTCCATATTTGGGCGTATCAAAACCAAAAGAAGAATTGTCCAGTAGCATTGATAGTACATATATTATTATAGCATTATTCCTATGGTTGAAATGCATTTGAAAGTGATAAGGTAGGATAAAGAAGTACAAGTAGTTTTGTTCCGTTTAATTTTTGTTATTTCATATGGATAAATATTATACTAAAGAGGTTTTACGATATGATATATATTATGGTCATCTGGTATAAATGATATATTATTGAGCTCTTATCGAATTCCAAAGATATGACTTGAAGATACGATTCATTTTGATATATGAATGATAAATGATATTCAGGATTGTACTAATATTCGTTTACTACTGAGTATTTTTCATACTTACTCCCTTTCTCCCCTGCCTCACAAGTTAGTAGGGGTCGTCTCGGAGCGTGACGATTTGATGGTGTGGTCGTGCTTCAGTTCACGGGACTAAAATCTAAAATTTAAGCACGTAATTTTGTTTCTTTTTAAATTTGATTGCAATAGACATTTATGTTTAATTAAATTCTCGTACATGTTTATTTGGATATAGTTGTCTTGTCTTCTAGTGGATAATGTTTAAATTGCACTTTTAATTAGAAGTTAGAATTAAATGTTTGATGTAAATTACGTTATTTTCCTTTTACCAATTTACTGCTTAAAGTATTTGAATTTTTGTCCTCACTGCCATGCTTATTTCTAATTAAACGTTTAGTTGGCTGCCATACCCGTGCACTGTAATAAAATTGTCTCATGGCCATGAAATTTAAAATATTTGGATTTATTATTTAAATAAAAGGAAATCTGAAATTTGCTGCATAAAATTACGAAGATCATGAATGTATTTTTCAAAATTGGTAGAATTCATTATAGTGTGTTTTTGTTCTGTCAACATTAAATGGCACATATATTAAGAGTTACAATCACTGGCATGACACTAATTTATTCTTTAATAATTAGATAGTAGTTTGATTTCTTTTTAGTCTTGTTTAAATTTTAATACGAAATTGCATGTAAATTCGTACCATAACTGAAGTTTTTGGTAGGGGCGTTACAACTTTTATTTTGATACATGAATGATAAATGTTATTCAACCTAAGTCACTTTTAAGGGGAGGTTATTTGTTCGGATCTTGGGAATGAAGTAGAAATTTGTGAAAAGTAAAATAAGCTCAAATCCTCCATAATAAATCGTACGTAAATTAACGATTTGAGCACATAGATTGAATTGGTACATTGAATCTCAAACAAACCTTTATTTATATTAAACAATGATGACATGATGCTCAAAACAAATTCTTAATCTACTAAACAATGATGACATGAACACTCTGGTTACTAAAAAAGTATATTAAATTCATGGGACACAAGGAGAACTCATCCACGCGTCTGAGAAAGAACTCATCCTTGTACAAAAATATCATAAAACTTTTGAACGTGGCTGATGTTTGGAAACATGCCTAACCCAGTCCTCTTTCCATCCCATCATTTTTTTTAGTTTAGTGCTCTAAAACGTGCGCTTAGCGCAAGGTGTGTGCAAAATATCTTGCATTGACAGTAAGCGTGGATTAAGCTGTCACTTACTAAGTTGTTCCAAGAATTTGAAAAGAAGAATCAACGGATCTTTTGATTTCATAATGATCGGAAAAACAACTCTCACGATCAGGGACGAACATAGGAGTGGTCCTGGACTCGGATCTTTTGATTTCATAATGATTGGGAAAACAATCTTCACAGGCAGGGACGGACCCACGGGAGTCCTGGAGATCATGTGACCTCCCAACTTTTGAATTTTTTTTTTATTATTATTATTATAAATTCATGTTTGGTATCGATTGAAATCTAAATTTTAATCTAAATCAAAGTTAACAATTAATTTTAATAAAATATTTCATGGAATCAATAACTGTTTCTTTTATCAAAATTTACTAAAAATTTGATTTTAATCTCCACCAAATATGGGCAAAATCATAATAAATTTGAATTTTTCTTTTTCTTTTTCTATCTCTTACTCTTTTCCTTTTGTCTTTTAACAAAATCTTAACCCTTCTAATTTTTTAAAATTTGTGTATAATTTCTCTACATATTATTATATTTACTACAAATCTTCACTTTCCAATTAAAATTTCAAGTAATTAGAACCTAAATTTGCATCTTCTCCTTTCAAACTATGTATATAGAATGTGTCTGAACTCATTATATCCAATTTGATTTATATTTAACGAATTGTGTTTATTTGATTGATTATTAGTATTGAATATTATTTATATGTTTTTCTTTTCGATTATTTGAATTGATTGTTTGTATCAAATATATTATAAGATTTTTAAACTTAAATATACATTTTCTTNGATTATTAGTATTGAATATTATTTATATGTTTTTCTTTTCGATTATTTGAATTGATTGTTTGTATCAAATATATTATAAGATTTTTAAACTTAAATATACATTTTCTTGTGATAAATCAAACATTAATAAAATGACTCTTCGAAATCAAATGGATGAAAATGATTGGCAAAATATTAATGAAGAAATGTTTTTTAAATGTAAATTTGTATTGTCTCAAATCAAATATGAATCATTCAAAAATCAAGAACAAAGTATCCGATTTGTACAGGGTTTGATTGTGCCCTCCTAACTCAAAATGCCTACGTCCGCCCCTAGTCATGAGTTGTCAACTAGACAATCAAGTCCAATACAGCTGGTTTATTACGATAAACCAACTTGTGAACCGGGTTGGGCTGATTTATAACTGAGTGGGTCATCATCACGAGCATGGGTGGCTTGCTATTTTGACACAACTAACTGAGGATTGGTCATTTGTCAAATTTAGCTAGTTGGATTAACTCATAGGCCTATTAATTTGGGCTATTTAAGTCCAATGTATTGTATATGTAAAATTTAGCCCATTGGATTAACTAACTGAATTTGTAACTAAATAATATAGGAGAATCCATTGATCTTTTAGTTAGAGATGGCAATGGGCCGAGCGCCACGAGTCGAGCTTGTGCTCGTTTGTAACGAGCCGAAGCTCGGCTCGTTAGTCGTGGTTCGGCTTGACTCGGCTCGGCCCGACCCAAGAGCTCGCCTATGTTTTTTTTAATAACTATACCTACACCTTAAAAAAAAATTGAACGAGCTGCTCGTAAAAAATGAGCCTCGTCTCGGCTCGCCTAGCGAGCAGGCCTGCTCAGTTCGGGCTCGTGCTCATCTTTTTAACTAGCCCGAGTGGCTTATGGCTCATTTTTATGAGCCGAGCGGCCAAGCCGACGAGCCGCTCAACTCGGTTGCCACCACTACTTTCAGTTGACATTAAAATGTTTAAAAAGGAAAGATAAAGAGAGAGTATCAAAGATTAATGTAAAAAAATTGAAGAAAACGATACCGTAGAATTTATTACTTTTAAGTGTCAACACCAGTAAATGGGGAATAAATTTGTGGAATTGACCCAGAATTTTGGAGATTCCATTTCAAATATCACATATTATATTTTTTATTTCAATGTTAGATATTTATAGAAATAATAAATAAATATAAAATATGTATATATTTACCAAATTTGAGTTTCGTGTATTGGAAACCAAAAAAATGATATATATCAAAACAAGAGAGATAATATCATATACATAATAAACTCCCCAATGCAAATGCGTAGAACCCTTCCACTTTAAACCTCCATATCACCCACGAAACCCACGATCGTCTTCTTCATAAACGGAATAGTGGTGTTCTCCATTTCACCCACAAAACTCATTATCTTCTTCCCCCATTATCATATTGTGATCTCGGCCGAAGAACCCTTCCAAGTTAAAACCTCCATTTCACCCACAAAACTCATGATCGCCCTATTTATAAACTGAATAACGGTATTCTCCCTTTCATCTATAAAACCCATTTTCTTCTTCCCTATTATCACATTATGACCTCGGCATCCACGACATTCGATTTTCACAATTCTTTCAAAAAATACTAGATATTGAAAATGGTTTTAACAAGGAGCAATGATCTCAAAAGTCGAGATAAGATGGGTGAGAAATCTAGAACAAAACCATAAAAATAAAAAAGGATGAAAGGAAGTAAAGATGCGATGCCTGAAACCAGTTGCAAAACCCCACCAAAATCGCGAAATACTACTGTTCGAAAGGTAAATCAATCTTTATCTGATTTTTTTATTTGGAAATGGATATTTAACATATGTTGGGTGTGAATGGTTTGGGTAGTCACACATTGTTAGAAGTTGTGACCTCATTTCAAAATAACTCTATTCGAGTTATACTGACCAGCATACTCCGTGTGACCTCTATATTTGTTTGAATAGTTTTTGTGACCATCTCAATTTTTCGGGGATGTAGATACGTATTTTTTGAATAGTTTTTGTGATCAGCCTTCTCTTTATGATTTCTATTTTGATTGTGACCAATTGTCTAATTGTGACCGCTTTTTAACTATTATTTGCAATCCATTATGTGTTTGTGAAAGGTCTATAGTTCTATGATGAATCACGAGCTTGTAATAAGCTTATACTTATATATAATCTATGACCTTAGTTATATGTGACCTAAGTAGTCCCTGTGATAAAATAATTGCATGCGATATGCTTCTTGTATGATATGAATGCATGTACATGTATCAAAATACCGATGTAATCTTTTTATGCTTGTCATAAATTGTAGGAATGGGAGTATATAATACCGAAGGCTATATGGTTTCCTGATAAAATTACCATGAATGCAACCAAACATGTGCTGACAAATTTTACATCGAAGTTCAACTCTGAACAAAAACAAATACTAGCTAATACTTGCTTCTCCTATTTCTTGAATTGTAGTGAGATAGTTGTTCAATCTCAACTAATCCATTATTTTCTACTGCGGGAGGTGAAGCAACCGAACAAAAAGGAGATGTGGTTTATAGTTGCTGCTAAGTATCTACGATTTTCTCTGCCTGAGTTCTATCTAGTCATGGGACTTAGGTACTAGGGTCAGGATGTAAGGAGAAGTCTTCAAAATGCACAGTCCGGGATTAAGGAATTTTTTTTTTGAAGATGTTAGAGACATCTTCATTGGTTTAACGAATGCGGACGATCATGATGTGGATAGGATTTGGATTCTTTATTTGATAACATCATACCTTTTCTCGACCTCATACAAGAAGGTTGTTGAGAACTATTTGTTTACCCTTGTTGAAGATTTTGATACTATGAACATGTTTTCATGGACGAAAGATTTGTTCGAACTTTCCATAAACTCGTTGAAAGATGGTTTACGTAATAGAAATTCTCAATACAGACTCAAAGGACTTTTAGTTGCCTTTCCAGTTTGGATTTATGAGTTTATTCCACAACTAGATGGGATTGTAACTTCTAGGATTCGGAGGAGGTACCCACGTATCTTGAATTGGAGATCAGATAAACTGCCATTTGGTGCTAAACTTGAAGAAGATGTGTTCTCTAACCTGGATGCAAGTTTTCATTTCATTTGTATATTACATAAACAAATCACAAATAAGTCACAGATCACCTAATAGAGTCACATGTCACATTTTATATTATGCAGACATGGGAAAATCACATTGCATATTTCACATGTCATAGTACTCATCGATTTGTGAGACATGTAACATTTCTCGTTATCGGGTCACAACTCACTACTTTATGCAGTCACAATTTACATTCTGCAATCAGTATACAAGTCACGGTAAATAGGTTTCATGATAAGTCTTTTCGTTTATTTATAGCTGCAAGTACAAGATATCAATCCATCTGAAACGGAGATGGTGCAGCCATACATGGAAGGCGTTTCATATAACATACTACAGCAACCATCACTATCACGTGCCAGTAGAAGATCATAGCTCCAGTAACCAATCAAAAAGTCCAAAACACGCATTCTAATGATTACTAACAGACGATTGAGACATTCTAGTGATATCGATTCTAGTGATATTGAGGATGATGACGATGATTTTGTTGATCCACCTCCGAGAAGACAAATGACATCTTTTTCTGTCTGTAGTTCAATGGATCCTCTGATTGAGCCACACACTAAGCACATTCATTCACCGATGGATGAGGGTCCATATGCTCATGTCTCCACCTCCAAAGCACATGCACATGGATCTAATGTATGTTACTATCTTTAATTTAAGTGTTGTTATGTTTATTGATTTATAAAATATTATTATATTTGCGTTTTTATTCGAGTCCAGGTTTCAAATTTCAATGTGCATACTAATTCTAGGTCAAGTTTTATATTTCTCTATTTCATATGCATTTTAAGACGAGGTCACATGACGCATCATTCAAGTCACAACTGAATATAAACTAGCCACAAATGTTTAATACAAGTTCATATTTTAAACAATTAGTGTTCACGTAGTTCACATGTACATACGTATTTGTGACATACTGTTGTAAATTTGGCACGTGTTATTTAGATAGGTCACAAATATAGACACATTGGTCACATGCCATAGTATTCAAGGTCACATACAAATGTGCATGGATCATACATGATTCATATACCTTGATACCTTACATTATCCATGTCATTAATGTATGTCAAATTTCATAAGTGTTGGAGAGTTTGAAAAAATGAAATTAGTGAACTCCAAACAAAAAATAAGGAGTTGTCTATGCAAATCAATGATGTCAAGGCACATTTATCATCAATAAAGGCTGACAAAAATCACAAGATGAATATTATTGTTCGTATGCAAGGAGAAATCAGGCCAGACTTGTTAGAGATGAAGTCAGAAATGAACTTTCTATCTGAATTTGTGACCGCAATGATATCAAGCTCAATGAATCAAATTTTGAACATATTCAAAAAAAAATGTGAATTTCCTAGTGATGGAGCTAGAAACATTCAGGAAGAAATAAGTTCATTCTACTACCAAGTTTGACATCTTCATTTGTAACTTCTTGACTTTTCATACATAAATGTGCCATTGTAGGAGAAAAATGTTAAAGAAAATGTTGATAAGAAATGAAAATGCAAGATGTACCCTGATAAGCAATTATTCGACCCAATGATGTTGGAACCGCCATCATTTGATTTGGGGATTGGTTCTACCCAACCTACTCCAAATGTTGGCAACATTAGGCCAAAATTGTTTCAATCAAAACATGTTCAAGAACAAGTGGATGTTGTAATCGTCAGTGTAGTGAATGACACAGAATGTGATTGCGCACACATTATATTTTACCTTTCATAGTTCATAGAATGAACTATTGTGTTTAATATTTCACTATAAGACAGGTATCGCCCACTTCCGGACCCACATCCGGTCTGCCACTGAAGCGTGTTTTTAGACCGACAAGAATATTACAGTTTCCTTTTATTTCTAATGAAGGGAATCAAAGCAAGAGTTCTGAGAATGTTGTAGTTTTTCGATATTACAATCGGCATGCAAATGAGGCTGATATTTTCAGAGTTGGTTCCGTAGAGGTTACAAACCAACAAACAAGTATGTATGACATTATTTTGTGAACTACAACATATACCCATTGCAAATAAGGATAACTAATTTGTTATTTGTTTCTCTTTATAGGAAAAAATTCAAAGATACTAACGGTGTCATTAAGCCCCATTTTTACATTGGTACATTTACCGTAGGCAACAAAATATGGTGGCATGAACTCGTTTCTCCAGATGCATCATTGACCAACTCGGTATGCAAAGATCACATATCATTCTATATATGTATCATAGCATTTGTGTTGTATCATATACCGTAGGTCACATATCTTAAATACAAGTCACATACATTATTGTTATGTCACATGAATTTCATACAGGTCATAGAACACATGCTAAGGTCACACACACATACAAACATCAGTGTTCATTAGTCACAAGTCATATACAGTAGTTCACATACCGTATATACAAGTCACACACATTATGGTCAGGTCACATAAATTTCATACATGTTACAGAACACATGCTAAGGTCCCATATCACATACAAACATCATTGTTCATTAGTCATAAGTCACATACCATACGTCACATACCATATACATAAGTCATACACATTATGGTTAGATCACATAAATTACATACTGGTCACAGGACACATGGACATGTCATATATCATACACACATATCATTGTTCATATAGATTCTGAAGGCTAATTAGGTGTCTATTTTTTTCTATGGCAAGAGCAAATGGATGCATGCTTCTATTGCCTTCGTTAATTAGAACGGTATGGCGAGAATGTCAAGTTTAAGGCTACTACAACTGACTCATACTTTCAAGCTACGATCAAGAATATATATCTAAAATTCATAAAAGATCCAAATGTTCTACTCCTGGAGACAAGTCTGATTAATGATATCACAGGTGTCAGAATACCATTGAGCAATCCATGGACTGAAGTGAACCAAGTCTTAATGTCAATTTTGCCTACAAACAAGGCACATTGGATGTTGGGGTTGCTTGATATTAATGCTGGCACGTTGATTATATTCAATTCGGCCAGGAGAACCTTCACAGATTTAAGTGTGAAAGGGAAAATTGAACCATATTTGAAAATCATCCCTTATTTAATGGATGCAATTGGAATATGGAATATAAATTCGGATGATTATCAAGATGATTTCATGGAGTTGAGGCTTACGCTAAGTTATGAGGGGGCCACAACAGCAAAATGAGTATGTTTGTGACAATCATTTTAACGTCTTAATTGACTAAATAAATATCCGTTTTGTGACCACCATTTCAATGTACAAACTAATAAACTAACTTTCGTTTTTTTCAGTCATGATTGCAGGATATTTGTGATCAAATATGCTGAATACATTCTTCATACTGACTTAGAATCCATGCCAAAGGATTTTGATGCTGACAGAGCACGACTAGATATAGGTACACTGCTTTATAAGCACCGTGAAATCAAGAAAGCCACCAAGGTGGTAAAGGGAAAGTCGAGGGGGGTGTTGTTATAGATTGGCAGTTGAATTTGTGACTGAACATTGATGTAACTATGTAGTGGTAGGGGAATATATAGAACTTATTTTGTAACGATGATTACAGTTGAAGTTTATGAATGTTCATGATATTATGAAATTTTATTTTATTACTTTTGTCTATTACATTTTGTTATTCAAAAGTCGATGTGACAAAATAACCATTGACATGTATACATGTCACATATTATTTCCTTCAAGTTAAATGATAATGTCAACATGTGTAAATTCGCGACAAAATGTTTTACTTGAAAAATATGTTTTTCAACCGTAAAAATCGTCACACATATATTCAATATGTCAAATACTTTGAAAAATATTCTAAAACATCCCTCGAGTACCTACATTTAATAAAAATAAGAAACGATGGTGTTCCAAGCCAAAACTGGCTTACCGGACGTCCGGTAAAATCAATTTTGGATCCCAACGGTCATTTTTCTAACTTTCCAATTTCTGACAAAAATAACGGATATTTGACCAT
>CAIGRN010144338.1:0-21212 GCA_903798345.1 Fraxinus anomala
ATTGTGGGATTGAGGATTTTAGGCTCGAGAGGCGTTTGATCTGTATCCATTAATTTGTTTATTTATTTTCTTTCCTAGTTTTGCTGATTGATCTGTTGGAATTGTTTTTCTAGTGCAAAGGTATGATTTTTAAGAAATGTACTCTCTTGGTTCGGTGAAGAGTGTGTAAAAAACGTGGGAAATTGGGGGGTCTTGTACTGCTTGATTTGCTTTTATCTATATTCTATTTCATGAATGCTCATAGTTCAGTAGCAATTGAAGGCAAGACAATGATTAAATTCTAAAGTTTTCCCGTGTCTTTGAAGATTAAGTTCCCTTCCTGTAATATGACAAATGGTTTTCATCATGTTATCCTAGATTAAAGTTCGGGTGCATGTGCATATATTTTTTATTTTGATTTACTTTTGGACATTTTTTGTTCTCTAGTGTCTTTTGAGTATTTCCAATTTGAAACTTGGAAATTTATTAAAAGCCATTGTTTTCTCAATTAGACCCTCCAGAGTTACACTTGAATTGAACTTTGGTTTCTAGGAGATAAAATGTCGAGAGTGATTGGATATGATATCAGTACTAGGATGGGAAAGAATGCTTTTTCTATGCACTGGGTTTTTAATAATATTGGAGAATGAGTTTTGTCTATATCAGTCCTTACTTGCACCACTCCAACGTCGTCTTTGCTACCAATTTCACATTCAACACAGGTTTGATTCTATTATTCATTTTGCCAGTTTAAAAGCCGTTGGAGAAAGTGTCCAGAAACATTAGATGTATTACAATAATAACCTCGTTGGAACAATTGTTCTTCTAGAAGTTGTTGCTGCACATGGATGTAAAGAAGTACGGATCTTTCTTGTCTGCTGTCTCTCATAATGTTTTTCTTTCAGTTGCCTTTTCTGGTCCTCAGTGATTTCAGTTATCGTGAACTTTGCAGCTTGTATTTTCATCATCATCAACTGTTACCAAAAGTGCGCCATGGATAGAGGAATTTCATGTATATGCTTTGAATCCCTATGGATGAACAAAGGTATTCTTAGTCATTTTTACATGAATACGTATCATAATGCATTGCAGCTATTGGCTTTCAGGCTGATCACCAACCCTTCAAAAGGTAAATTTCATTGCAACTCTTTCAATTTATGCAATTACTAATTAGATTTCAGTCCATTTTCATTTGATTGAAATATGCCACAAATAAATTTGATTTGAAATGGTGCTTGAGTTGTGGTAGTTTAGGATTTATTGGGCTCCCAGGTTCTGTCAGAAATTTTAAACATATAGGGAGTAACATTGCGGTTTATGTAGTAGATACGGTTGGCCTTGTCTTTGTTTCTTTTGGTGGACGAAGAGTGGATGAATAAGCCAAAGACCAGAAGCAAATGATAGCAAATAATTATAAACAAGTATCCTATCCCAACATGCTTTACTCGAAATCATTCTCAATGACATTGTACCTGTAATTGCTAATGTACAGTACTTCATGTCTTTTAGACTAGTTTTAGTTTTGGATTAGCAGTAGTTGTGAAAATGACATTGTACCTTTAATTGCTAATTTAAAGTACTTAAATTATTTTTCCTCCACTAACTACATGGGAATGCGGACACTTTTGAATAGAAATGAAACTAATAAATCCTAAATAGAGGGACTTCATTTATGAAATGCCTAAATTTGTTGAATTTTAGTTATGCTGAAAAATATGAAGCATACTCTTTTGCAGCTAGGGATTCTACTTGACATAAGGGTTCTGGTGAAGATGGGCAGTTAGGAATAGGAAACAATGAAGAGAAAGAATGGGTTTACACAATTACATCCCTTTCTTCAAATAAGGTTAGCTCCGTCGTCGCTGGTAGCCGCAACTCTCTTGCCATTTGTGAAGACGGCAAGGCTTCTCAAATCTCTTTTGAGTGCATTTTAAGGGATTTGAGTGATTAGAAGTGATAATTGTATTGGTGCCATTGTTTCTGTGCAATTTGTAGTTTGGATAGTTTATTGTAGTTTCAAGCTTTATAGAGGATGCAACAGGAACTCTTTAATCCTTACTTCTTTTTAGATCGGTTGTGTTGTATCACATTCTACTGTTGTATTGATTCAAAAATTTGTAATGAAATTATCAATTTTTATGCAATTCCAAAATTTGTTCACAAAGTGTTATTTTCAATTTTGTCGGTCAATTATCATATATAACTGTAAAATAATTAAAAATAAAAAAGTCTACGGCAACGTTGAAAAAAGTCGCAAAAGGTCTACCGCAACGTTTTAAAAACGTTGCAAAAAAATCTACGGCAACGGTGAAAAAACGTTGCAAAAAGGTCTATCGCAACGTTGAGAAAACGTTGCAAAAAGGTCTACGGCAACGGTGAAAAAACGTTGCAAAAAGGTCTACCGCAATGGTGAAAAAATGTTGCAAAAAAGTCTACCGTAACGTTGAAAAAACGTTGCAAAAAGTATCTTTTGCAATGTTTAAGAAACGCTGTAAAAGAACTTTTCGCAACGGTGAATAAACGTTGTCGTATCTCTTCCCTCAACGGCAACACCAACTCCCGCAACACACGCTAAAAAGCTGCAAAAGGTCTTTTGCAGCATTTTTTGACCGCTGCAAAAGCTGTTTTTTNAAAAAACGTTGCAAAAAGTATCTTTTGCAATGTTTAAGAAACGCTGTAAAAGAACTTTTCGCAACGGTGAATAAACGTTGTCGTATCTCTTCCCTCAACGGCAACACCAACTCCCGCAACACACGCTAAAAAGCTGCAAAAGGTCTTTTGCAGCATTTTTTGACCGCTGCAAAAGCTGTTTTTTGGTGTAGTGCCACTACTGCCACGACCTCCATTTGCACCACCAACAAAAACCTCAATAACTCATCATCACGCTCATTGTCCCCAGATCCACCACACTGGCATCACCACGCTCACCGCCGCCAAATCCAACATCATCACCGCACCTCTACCTGCACAACCAAAAAAAAAACCCCCAACAACACCAAAACTACCTCAAACCACCACTGCTCCACAATAAACAACATCACCACCACCACCACACCCCAAGCAGATTCACCATCATTGCCACTGTTGAAAACCATAGCAGTATGAAAACCACGCGCCACTCTTAGATCTTCTTACAATGGATGACGCCGCCAGCGTTGCCACCACCGTCGCTGTGGTGTCATGCTGACGTCGTAGAGAGAGGAGGGAGAGAGGAAAATAATTAGGGTTTGGGTGGATAGAGGTCTGTGTATAGATTAATTTAATTTTAAAATATTATTATTAATATTTAAATGTTTAATTATGATCTGATTTTTGTAAAAATAAACTTCAAATCTGATTTTTGAAATGTTAACTAGAAAATTCTGATTCCATGTAATTTCCACTTCTAACAAAACGCAACTGGTCTGGTCTAAATCGTATTTGAAATATTTTAAAAATAAATCGTTTATACATTTTGATAAATTCTCAAACCTAAATTGAACCGCTTTAGATTTAAACTTCGAATTCATCATTTTTTCCCCTTTCGCTTTAACATAAATAGTTCATGGACTATCAAATCCCTTTCTACTTTATTGATGAGGGAATTAAACAAAGTATATCTTGGATACACTACTTTACAAAAAACAAGTCGTCTTCTTTATCAAAACTTTTATCAAATTTTCTAGTGCATATTTTATCAACTTTTATCAAAGTTCGTTGAAACTTCTATAAAAAGCTTCGTCACGTGACGCCTTATTACTGAATGCAATCATGCATGTTAACAGTTGATCACGAAGGAGAAAAAAGGATTTTTTAAATAAGTACACTTCTACATGATAGAATTAAATTATGAATTGATTTTATTTTATTTTATTTTTACACAATATAATGAGGCCTCATCGTTGGCATTAGAAACAGCACCAGCCGATAGGAGCCTTTCCAGTTGATTTCATTTTTCTTGCTTTTTCTTTCACTATTGAATCTTCATATTTTCTTTTCTCCTCCAATTGTGCTTTTGCTCCAGTAGAAATATGATCAATCCTTGCTAGCTTGTTTTGGTAATGTTTCAAGTTTCTTGATTTTCTCAGTTCCAGTTCATCCTGCAAGCATTTTCAATGAATTTTTACGTAATAAGCAAATTTGTCTAACATTCATAGGTAGATGAAAAAAAAGTGAAAATTAATTAACCTTGTTTCTTTGCATTTGTTGCTTTGCTCTCAGTTTCTTCTCGTTCTCCCAGGCAAGAATGTTCGAATGCATCTTCTGGTATCTGTAACTTATAATTAATTTGTAAGAATAACATCATGTTTGGTATACACTACTCGATAGTATTTCATAGTGCAATCAATGAGATTGTACCTTTTGTGAATCTTTTCCAATTGAGATCTTTCCCAAGCATCTGCTTTAGTCTCTACATTTCGACGCCCCCTTGAAGTTCCCCTTTGTCTTTGGTTCTCTACAACGGGAGGAGGAGGTCGCCTGAAGGATGTAGTTCTAGTATCTTGTCGAGAGGACCTCTGCATGGAACCTTTATGGTATATTGAAAATATCTTCAATATATAAGTGAAACCCTCTTTAACATATCGATATTATTGTCCAATCCAACATAACAAACATGCCCTTATCAGGAGAAAATGAGTCGAGGAGATGTACCTGGTTGAGGTGGCCTAAAGGGCTCTTCTTTTCTGCTACTTATATTTCTGAGGTACTGTTTGGTTCTGGCTTCTTCAAGGGAATGTATGGCATGAGCAGTAGCAGCAATTGCAGTTGCAAATTCGCCATCGTCTAAGTAATAATGGTGGTTCATCGGCCTCATGATCAATAACCTCGTCCCAACTCTTTTATTTATAATATCGGGAAAATATCACGAAGAATATTATGGGGTTGGAAGCCATGATAGAAGAAATTCTGGGCTTCTTATGAACAGTGAAAAGGGGACTTTAAAATTAAAAATTGTGTGTTAATTTGAATGAAAGAACTGTCGATTCCTTGCCAATACAAGACGTGTAACCAGAAGAAAGAATGAACTTTCCATGGATGCTTGTGACCACTGCACATTCTGATTCCTTGTTCTAATACTTTTAATCCATTGAGTGCGTGCTAGGAAATATGTCAAGAAGAACAATTTGCATATGTGCCGAGGTCACGGAACATATTCAGGACTGAATTAAAAAAAAAAATTAAGCCGGACCCTTTTCTTTTTTTTTCATATATATCTTCTTTATATATAAATAAAAAATTAATGGGCTGAGTTCGGGGGCGGATCCAGGAAGTTGACTGAGCTAGCGTGGTCGTTGACCGTTAATGTTGCAATAACAAAATTATTTATTAATATTTAATTAAATAATATTAAAAAATTATTCAATCACTATAAACGTAAAAGTCATATACATATGAATATATAATGATTACTAATTAGACTCCCTCTTTTACGGGATGAATAATAAGAGATAGGGAATATAAATTTTTTTGCATCTCGATTCAAAATACATCCATTGTTGAAAATTCAACAATCCAAAATAACAAGAAAAAAAAATACATTTTTTTGAATTATATACGTATGATCAAGTTTCAAGTTTTTACGAACTTAAGCAAAACAAAATGAAATTTACATGTGAAATATGATTAAACGGTAAATATAAGTTCCGAACTATTATTCATATATTATCCCCACATTGTGAAACTCGCTATTATTTTTATTACTATTCCTCTTTTAAACCATTTATAAATTTGGTAAACAAATGCTAAAATGGGAACAAACTATTGATAACTTACACATGATGCATAGATAGTTTGTATTTTCCAAAACAAGAGTTTGCCCACAGTTTTTTTTTTTATAAAAAACTATCATCATTGAACATACAACGATCATTTTCATGATACCAACACTTCGAATCACGAGAATAATAAGGTTTTGTTTGAGCCTAATTTTTGGTAAAATAGATTTGTAACAGTGATTTTTTTTATTTTTTTGAGAATGTATGATTAAAAACTAGAGAAATTAAGTTTACGTGTAAAATTATTTTATTTAGAGAATTTGCAGTTAAAAATGAGTTTGGAAAAAAAAAATTTAAATAATAAAGATCAAACATGGGCTAATTGTTTAGAGAAAGAAATGCCTCATAAACAATTGTTATCCGATGTAACAAGCTTTTCACAAACAATAATTATATTGCCCATATTTGACATCCATTAAATCAAAACTCTTTTTTTTTTCCTCAAATTAATTTCAACCACACATTCATAAAATAAAATATTTTACAAATAAACTCAAAACTTTTTCCTACTTTTTTAACCACGCATTTAATAAAAAAAAAAAAAAAAAACTTACTCCAAAACTCTTTTTTTTTTTGCCCCAAAAACTCATTTTAATGTTTGTCAAACACGGACATAGTTTTTAGGCTCTATGCACATTATTTTTACCCAAACTAATATTGTGTTTTAGATCCATTTTTTGAAAGAATAAAATTTGTAATAGTTATTTTTTGGAGAATACATGATTAAAAAAGTAGGAAAAAATTTAGATTTACGTGTAAAATTATTTTATTAGGAGAAGTGTGGTTGAAAATGAATTAGAAGAAAATGTGTTTTTATATAATGAGGCTCAAATGGAAGATTTATTCAGTTTTAAATACTAGGAGGATGGAATGAACTAATAAACATCGATATTCATCTTATACTAAGTATCGGCGAAGTGTCTATCAATCCATTGATGGATAACAATTTAAATTCAAATGTTGAGACCTACCATACAATTATTCATCAATAGATTGATATGACACATCATCAATGCTTAATATAAAATGAGCATGGTACTTATTAGATCATTCCTCTATTATATGCTATTTGTTGAGGTATATGGTATAATGTTGTTTTGTACGTGGATATAAAAAAAAAAAAAAGACAAGTTTAACAATGCATGAACGAAGTTAAACAGAGTACCAACTTGATATAAACCAAAAGTAGAAATGAAGAAGAAGAGTGGATGAAAGGATCCGAAACAAGTGATTAAATTCTTTCCTTAAGACAAATTTGCCCCGTAACGGTGCTAACTGAGTAACAGCAATTGTCTCCCAAGATACAACGAATTACTTCCTTGTAGTAGAAACACTTCTACAAGGCAACCACAAACCTAAACGAATTTTTCTCTCTACAAAGTATGATTTTGAAAGCAACGTTTTGTAATGATTTGACAAGAATTTTGATGCAAAACTTAAGAATATGATTTGGGTGCCTAAATGACGTCTAAATGGTCCAATATATAGAGGTCGAGGAGTTGTGGATGGATAGACACGCCCCAAAACTCAGCAACTATTACTAAAAGTCGTAGCCTTTTACTATCGCTCGCCTGCCTCTGTGCGCTGCTCGAGTGCCAAAAGTAGAAAGATTGTTGCTCGCCTGGCACCAGGCTGCCACTCGAGAGACAGTTATAGGTGCTGAAATCGAATTATTTCCTCCAACTTTAAATCGCAATTTTTCATTCATCCGAAAATCAAATTGAGATTCTAAATATATCACGATCATATATTCGGCGATTAGAACAAGTTAATTTATTTATTTTCATAATTTGACTATCAAATCAAGTTTGAATATTTGGCCGAAGTTGACACAAAAGTCAATTTTCACATTTTTCATGGTTTTATACTTTACCAATTCCTTCCATTTTTAAATCAAATTCCAACAATCCCCCATATGAATGAAAGTTTCAGATACGCAAATTATATGGAGATGCTTGTGGGGAGAAACCAAAAAACTATTGTATCAGGAAATGTAGCTCCCGACCTTGAATCGTCTTTAGTGAAATACTATTAGATTTATTTGGCTAATTGGTAAACGCGATGTCTTGAGCCATTCAGCTGTTGGTGTAAATCAAGACAACAGTACTCATACAAATATCTTGCCTAAACCATTCTGGTTCTCATGACTATGTGCATTTTGACCCTGAAACACCCTTGAGTTTCATAAGTGTTTTTAGAGGATTTTAGCTTCAAGCAATTCTCATCGAAATGACCCCATTTCACACTTACATATGTGATCTCATATAAGAATATTTTGCCATACTCCACTCGATTTAATCAAGATATAGGAATTATTAAAAACATATTTTAACATTTTAATATTTTGTAGAAAGCACTTTCAATAACATAGGAATTAGTAGAAATAATTTTATAAGTGCTTCATTGAATCTTTATAACTTAGTTATTCCCTTGAACCAAGATCTTGGGATCTCCAATCAATAGGATAGGGTTACCATTACAAAGACTCTTACGCAGTAGACTTTAATTTCATTCCTTTTGATAGACAACACATTTAATCACTCAGTAAGTCTTTCGTAAGTGGATCCGCGATAATCTCCTTATATTTCACATAATCTATGGAGATAGTACCATTTGAAATCAGTTGCTTAATGGTATTTTAAGTATGATGTATAAGTCTAGACTTACTATTATATATGCTATTTTGTGCCCTTCTAATAGCCAATCCACTCTCACAATGTATACTTAATGCTTGCACCAGCTTAAGACAACATGGAATATCTAAGTTACGAATCCATTCTGCTTCATCATCAGCTTCATGTCGGATATTCAATTCACATCACAATATCCTTCCAATATCATAAGATATTTTGTGAATTGTAATCCAAATGTTAGGGTATGTTTTAAATACCTAAGAACCTAAGTTAAAGCCCTCTAATGATCATAGCTTGGATTACTTGTGAACCGACTAAGTTTATTTACATCAAATACTTTATTTGGTCGAGTGCAGTTTGTAAAGTACAGTAGACTACCTATAACATGTGAATATTTTAGTTGTGACACTGGTTCACCTATATTATTGACTAAGTGTAGATTTAAGTCTATAGGGGTTTTCGCATGACTTTCCTTAAATATATTAAATCTCTTAAGTACACTTTCAACAAAATGAGATTGGGAAAGTACTATTCCGTCAGATGTTCTAGAGATCTTAATCCATAATATCACATCAACTATACTCATGTCTTTTATGTCAAAATGTTTCGTTAACATTTTCTTGGTTCTATGATTATTTCGTGATCATTGCCTATAATAAACATATCGTCTATATATAGACATACAATTACATAGACATTTGGTGTATGTTTTATGCATACACTCTTGTCACACTCGTTAATTTTAAATCCATTTGAAAACATTATTTTGTCAAACTTTTGATACCAATGTTTAGGAACTTGTTTCAATCTATATAGAGGTTTAACGAGTTTACAAACCTTTTGATTTTATTAGGAACAATGAATCCTTCAGCTACTCCTTGTATATTTCCTCTTGTAACTAAGCATTCAAAAATGTCGTTTTCATGTCCATTTGATGAATATCAAGGTTATGTAATGCAGCAATTGCAATTAACATCTTTATCGAAGTAATTCTAGTCACAAGTAAGTAGGTGTCAAAAAAATCAAGTTCTTTTTTGCTTATATCTTTTGGTTAGGTGTCAAAAAAATCAAGTTCTTTTTTGCTTATATCTTTTGGTAACCAATCTAGTCTTATATTTATCAATGTACCCAATTGCGGTTTTAATTTTTGCTTGAAAATTCATTTACACCCTAACGGCTTATTTTCGGGGTGATAAATCAACCAACTCCCAAGTATGATTTTTCATTATAGAATCTATTTTACTATTGATAGCTTTTTTTCAATGCGGTGCTTTCAATGTAGACATTGCTTCATTGAATGTCTTTAGATCGTTTTCTACCATATAAGTTAGAAAATCAAGACAAAACGAAGTAGATGTTCTAACCTTTTTAATATGCCTTGGTTCTTCATTATTTGAAATACCATTTATTCAAACTTACAATATCATTTTCTTTGCATGGAAAGATATCTTCGAAAAATGATCAACTTCTCGATTCTATTATGGTGCCCTCATGTCCGTCTTGAACATCCGATTTATGAACAAGAAAATGATATGCACTATTATTATTGGCATATCCAATAAATATACAATTAGGCGATTTAGGACCAATTTTTACATGTTTCGACTTTGGTACTTTAACTTTAACCAAACACCCCCACACTTTCAAGTGTTTGTAAGAAGAAGGATAACATTTCCATAATTCATATGAAGTTTCATCCATTTTCTTTAAGTGCATCTTGTTTAGAATGATATTCGTAGAAAGTATAGCTTCCCCCTCCTCCCCCCCTCCCCCACAAGTTCTGGGGTAGACCCGAACTTATCAACATTGCATTCATCATTTCCTTAAGAGTTCAATTTTTGCGTTCAGCAACACTATTCGATTGAGGTGAGTAAGATGATGTTATTTGATGAATGATTCCATCTTCAAAACAATATTCTTCAAGCAGTGTCACATGTTCTCCTCCTCTATCACTATGAATGTTCATTTTTCGTTTTCAAAGTTGATTCAACTTTCATCTTATAATGTTTAAAAACATCCAAGGGTCCGTCTTTGCTTCTTGGAAAATACACATAATAATACTTTGTATAATTATCAATGAAAGTAATAAAATATTTTTTTTCCACGTTTAATTTGAACAAATTTCAAATCATAAATATCGATATGAATTAATTCCAAAGGTGTCGTGTTCATTTGAACCAAATGAAATGGTGTTTTGACCAATTTTGCCTCAACACAAATCTCACATTTGTGATTATGATCAAATTTAAGTGTCGAAATTATATTTTGATTCATATTTTTATGCATAGATTTGTAAATTATATGTCCTAATCGATTATGTCATAAACAAGACAACCCAAGCATATAAGTAGAATTCAAACTTTTATTCATAATGCTTTGTTTCGATACAATTATAAAAATGTTCATTTTGAATATTCCATCACATGAGTATCATTTACCAGCATACATCTCATTCTTAGTGAGTACAAATTTATAATTCTTAGTGAGTACAAATTTATAAAATACAAACACAAGTTTAAATAAATTTTTGCTAAGTACCCGGATACAAAGTTCTTGCGAATGTACAATACACGTAGGACATTGTTGAGGACGAACTCTTTGTCGGAATTCATCTTCAAAGTAATCTTCCATTATCCCTCAACATTCGACCTTGCAGAATTTTTCATAAAAAAATTGTTCTATATATAATTCTTTGTAGTTTGAGAACATAATCCTGTCTGCACAAATATAACAGATAGCACCAGTATCGACCCACCATTTCCTTGGATTACCAAAATTGTTGCATTTAAAAACAACCACAGACGGATTCATTTATTATACCCCTTCAGATATGATGTCTCCTTCAACCACATTTGTTTGTATGTTCTTCTTAGGCTTTCGACATTCGTTAGAGTGATGTCCCACTATTTCATAATTGTATCGATTGCCTTTGAACTTCTTGACATTCTTCGAGTTGTCTCTTTTCGGTGCATTACTCAAGACCCTAAGCTTTTTTTTACCCTCGAACCGAATTTCACAAAGTTTGCTCCAAGTTGAACACTAGACTTCCTTTCGATCTTTCTATTGTCTTCATCAATCCTCAAATGGACTATTAATTCATCCAACATCTCATTGTGTTTGAGATAGCTTTTAAAGTCTCTCCATAATGGTGGGAGTTTCTCGATGATAACAGCAACTTGGAAAGACTCACTCGACTCCATTTTCTCTGTAGGAATGTCATGAAGTAAAATATGTAGTTCTTGTACTTGACTAATGACAATTTTCAAGTCTATCATCTTGCAGTCAAAGAACTTTTCGACAATGAATTTCTTCGTGCTAGCGTCCTTCATTTGGTACTTTTTCTCAAAAAAATCTCAAAGTTTCTTGGCCGATTTTATAGCGCTATGCACTCCATGAAATGTATTGTCCAATTTATTTAGGATGTAGTTCTTGCAAAGGAAATTAGAGTGCTTTCATGCATCAACGCAATAAACGATTCATGCTTATTTTTCCATTCTTTTACCCTTGGAGGGGTTTCAGTTAAAAACTTTGCAAAGTTTAAAGTGGTGAGATAAAAAAAAATCTTTTGTTTCCATCTCTCCTTCAAATTTCTCCAATTTTCCCCATGTGAAATTGGAGTATTTTGAAGTGATATAGTCAAAGGCGAAAATACATTGTTCGTACCATTTGTTGTTTGGCTCAAAATAATCTCGACGATATTCATTTTTGTTATGTAAACAGAAGTTCAACACAAGTAAAATTAAGAAAAAGAATAGCCTATTCCAAAATATGAAGAGAACGGGTTTTGATCCAACAAAACAACGAAAATTTTTGTCTTAAAATTGTTGGGGATATGGTATAATGCTGTTTTGTATGTGGATAATAAAAGGATAAGTTTAACAACAAAGGAACGAAGTTAAACAGAGTAACAACTTTGTGTAAATCAAAAGTATAAATGAAGAAGAAAAATTGATGAAAGGATCCGAGGCAATTGATAACACTCTTTCTTTAAAACAAATTTGCCCCGCAACCGTGTAACGGAATAACAACAATTGTCTCCCAAGATATTACTTCCTTGTAGTAGAAGCGCTTCAAACTATAAGGCAACCACGAATTTGAATGGATTTTTCTCTATATAAAAAATGATTTTGAGTGCAAAGTTTTGGAAAGGTTTGACAAGAATTTTGATGGAAGACTCAAGAATATGATTTAAAATGTCTAAATGACGTCTAAATGGTCAAATATATAGAGGTTCAGGGGTTGTGTATGGAAGGAAATGCCTCAAAACTCAACAACCTTTTATCAAGGGTCGCAACGTTTGCTGTCGCTCACCACCGCCTTGCACCTCTCGGCGCTAAAAGTAGGAAATATGTGGCTCGTCAGCGCTGGGCTGCCGCTCGAGCGACAATCATAGGAGTTGAAAATCAAATTATTTCTTTCAACTTTGGACCTCAATTTTTAATTAATTCGAAATTGATTTTAAGATTTCAAATATACTACATCTACTCGATGAGTAGAACAAGTTAATCTATTTATTTTCATAATTTGATTATCAGATCAAGTTCGAATATTTGATCAAAGTCAACACAAAAGTCACTTATCACATTTGTCATAGTTTTATACTTAACCAATTTCATTCATTTTAAACCAAATTTCAACAATATTTTACTTAAGTTTCTGATATAAGTCAATTTATGTACTTTTAATGACAAAGTAACAAAGAATACGATTTTCTAAACAGTACAATTTTACAACTATTGTTCATTTTCTAGTCTTTTTTCAAGTTATATTTTTTTTTCTAGGCATATATAAAACTTTGTCTAAAATGTGGGTTCAAAAATCTCAATGGCCCATAGTGCTTTCAAACTATTTTTTTCCAATCATCACGGAATTTTTTAATTTTTTTCTTGAGTAGTCAATGTACATTTTTTTTTATAAATTGTTTTCCATCTATCACTTTGTATTCCTTCGTTTGATAATTGACGAATTTGATCACGATCTGTGACAAATAACATTTTTAAATATCTCAATTGGCGGGATTGACACATGAATGGCTCATTTGATATGATTTTTAAGAAGCTAAAATGAACTTTTGAGATTTTAGCCATCGTTTGGCCCCATCAATATATATTAAAATTTTCTCACTTCTTTTTAACCACATATTTTTCAAAAAGATATTATTTCTCTCATTATAAATTGAAATAATGGAACCCAAACATGAGCTAAAAGTTACTTTTGAATTCGTTTGACCAATCTTATGAATAGGGGTGGAGTCATGAGGGATAAAAAGAAAATTTCTAGTGAGTTGATACATAGAAAAAAAAAAGAATTTTTTTAAGACTAAAATGTAAATGGATTGGGAACATGGCTTTTAGAGAAAGTTGGTCTAATGTGACTTCTTTTAAAAGAATTTTCAAAATAAAAAACTCTTTTAAAAATTAGTTTCAATAAAAATTAAGGTAACTTGATCAATAAGTCAAACTAAACGAACTCGAAAAATGTTAAAAGTACAATGACCTCTAGGAAATAACTTTAAAAGAACCATGACTATTCAAAAAAAATATTTTAGAGTTCAATAAAAGTTTGGAAACATCGTGGTTTATACTTACGAAGTCTATTCATTTCATACGGAGGAAATTACACCCCATACACCTTTTATTAAAAATATCTCACTTTTACAATTTAGCCTATGTTTAGCCCTCATTTTTTTAAAACTTTATTTTTCTAAAACTCATTTTTAATCACGTATTTTCACATAAATTGATTTTATACGTAAACTCAAAAATTTTCCTTATTTTTTAACTATCCATTCTCCAACACAACACAATGCTAAAATGTATATTGCCCACAAATAGGGCTCAAACATGGGCTTTTTATCCTTTAATACTACAATAAAGTAGTAAGAATGATAAATAATAAATCACCTCACTTTGACACTAAAAATATTAAAGCATTATCTCTCTCATACCTAATCAATTAAAGTAACACATTCAAGCGTAAATTGATAAGTGTATAAAAATACACTTATCGAGGCCTAAAATATCGATATTTGACAATTCTTTTGACTAAATATATCCTAAATTGTCATATTTTATGTTTTATATGTTAAAACTCGATGGCTAAACGAAGAATTGGAATAAACAAAAGAAAAATCAAGGAAAAATGACAAAGTCCAAAGTTTGAAGACCAAATCACAAATATTTAATAGTTAATTCGAACCATAAGACGATAATTTGAAGATTGCTACTGGACAATTGGATGGAATTAAAACTCAAAAAGGAATGGAATATGATCAAAATCAATTTCCAATCGCACAAGTTATATTTCAAATTTTTAGTTGAAGATGGAAACAGATTTTTGGCATAGTAAACATCCGAATAGGGAAAATTCTATATATAGAAAGTTTTATCCCTTTGAATTATCTTTCCAAGGCACTTTGTATCGTCTCAATCGGATAATTAAAGAAAATTTTATGGCCAAAATACAAACTGCTATGCAGATACAAAAAATTCGCGCGCGAACACAACTTTCCTTATTCAATTGGAACTCTTTTAGAAATCAATTTGGAAGTGATTTTCAACCAGTTTTCTACTCCTACAAATACCTAATAGCAGAATACATATTGGGGACCTTTGATATACATCTCATACTCCAATATTCATTAATTATTATCATCAAATGAGAAAAATTCATAGTTTTTGTGAGAAAATTGAAAGGGACTTGCAAGAATTCAATCAAATGAAGATTCAAACTTGATTTTTAGGTAAAGAAGAGAAGACGCACGTTAAGATTCATCAAGAAACAATTGAACAGATTCAAGATTTCAAGACTCATCTTCATCTTTTCAATTTATCAAAAATCCGGGTTATACCTTTTCACTTAAATATGTTTTCTCGTATTTTCGATATGTTAGGTTAATTTTATACATTGTTAGGATGAGATGAACCATTGTTATGATAATTTTAGTTTTTAATTAATTATTTTGACTTTAATTTGATTTGATTTGTAGATATTTATTATCTTTTTATCGTTCTTTTCAATTTATTGATCACCAATTGAATTGTTAGTAAATTTTATTGTTATTGAGAGAGATAATATGGTTTAAGCATAATATAATAAATATTGTAAGGTTCGATAGAGGATATAGATATACATCTATGCTTTATATGGTTTTAATAAGTGTTCTAACACTTGTTAATACATTTATCATGTTTGCATTTTTCATTGAGAGATAGAAATGTCACATGAGGGGAATATATTTGATCTCTATTGAGAGACTTTCAATTAAATTAGGAAACCAACATAAATGATTTCAAATTATCATTTTAATTGTTACACTAAAAATGGAATAACAAGGGAGATTCGATATCTTAAAAATGCATCTCACACATTTGAAAAACACATTTACTTACTTTCATTAGTTTAATTGATAATTTAGAAATTAGTATAAAAAAATTAGAAATTTGTTTGATATTCGATTAAAGTTGCAATTAATTTTATCTCGGTCAAACACGAAGTCCTCGTTGGTTCGACACTCTATTCACTATTTTATTACTTGTTCACATTCTCGTTCACTTGCGGCTTTTCAAATGATCAAATTTTTGGCGCCGTTGTTTGGGACTATTGTATTTAATTAGTTTTAATTAATTTTAGCTTTAATTTGAATTTTTTTGCTTATTTATTTTATTTCATTTATTAGTAAAACTTTATAGTGTTTCTTGCTTTCTTTTTCAAGACATCGTATGCGAAGTTCGAGAATTTGTGATTTTACTCAATTTAATCTGGAGATCAAATGAATATTCAATATTCGAAAAAGATAACAGTTGGAAACACACCAAAAATAGAAAGATAAAAACATAGCAGAGGAAAATTCGAATCAAATAGCCATCGGGGCTAATTTGGGAGTAGCATAGCAGAATGTGGTTGCAGCTAATGAAAATGCAAGGCTCATGGGTGAGTATATGGTTCCACCGGTTGTGGAAAGCTAGTCTAGCATAGTATATCCGGCATTTGGTCAAGAAAACTTCCATCTGAGGACTGATGTGATCAACATGTTCCAAAACGTGCTACAATTCTTTGGAAGAGTTACGAGAATCTCAACGCTCATATATCAAGATTTTTTGACATGTGTGCAACTATCGAATATCCAGGGGTGTCTAGCGAAGCAATTAGATCGAGGCTTTTTTCCATACACTTTGAGAAACTCAGCCATAGAGTGGTTAGACACTTGTCCACCTTAGAGCATCACTACATGGAACCAATTGAGTCATAAATTTTTTAACAAATATTTTCTACCGAAAATGATTGCAAAGCTAAGGGACGAGATTACCACATTCCAACAACTGGACTCTGAATGCTATTCAGAGGCTTGTGAACGATACAAAGGTTTACTCTGCCAATACCCATAACACGGATTGCAGAAATGGCTTCAGGTACAGTACTTTTACATTTGTTTGAATCCGATAAGTAAGGCTAACGTAGATTCCGCATGCGATGGTTCTATCACTAAAAGAACCGCAGATCAAGTCTACCAAATCATGGAGGATCTGGCATTTACCAGCGCACTTTGGCCTACTGAAAGGACAAGTGGAAAGAGAGCTGCTGGAGTATTCGAAGTTGATTCTTTGACAGCAATTTTAGCACAATTGGCATCATACTTCAGGTGCAGTATTTCTACATTGATCTGAATCCAATAAGCAGGGCTAATGTAGACTCTGCATGTAATGGTTCTATCAAAAAAAGAACCGCGAATTTCAACACAGTTGGCATCATTGGCACAGAAGGTGGATCAAATGAACGCAACCCAGATAATGGGACCAAAATGTAAGCATTGTGAAGGGAATCATAAGAGTGTTGACTGCATCGTGGGTAGTCCTTTTGCTCAATCAGTAGAGGATGTAAACTATGCTCAAAATTTTCAAAGACAATAATACAATCAAAATCCTAAAACTTACTACCCAAGCTAGAGGAATCACCCAAGTTTCCAATAGAGCAATAATCTGGGAGCTCAGATTACGCCACAGCAGACTGTACCATCAGGTTTTCAGTAAACTGAAAATAAATCTTCGTTAGAAGATCTTGCCACTAAATTGGCAAAGATATCTACCCAACACATGTGAAGAATAGATAAAACCTTACAAGTTTAGAGAGCTGCCATAAAAAAATTGGAAAATCAGAAGAGACAAATAGCGAAAGCATTTTCAAAGAAACCACCAAGAGCACTGCCTAGTGGCACTGAGATAAATCCCAAATAGCAGGTAATGACAGTGAAGGTCATGGAGGAAGAACAGGTTGAGGCAATAACTACTCGTAATGGAGTTCAACTGCTAGAGATTACTATAAAGAGACCTGTTGCTACAAAAAAAATGCGCATTCCACGGTTGATGAGCAATTGGAGGAATCTGAGTAGAACAGAAAAACAGAGACAGAAAGAGCATTAGAGGATCGAAAGGTTAAGGAAACCATTCATACTAAAGAATTTGTGCCAACATTACCGTTTCCACAAAGATTGCAAAAGAGAAAGTTCGATGATCAATTCAAGAAATCCTCGATATGCTAAAAAAGATCCACATCAATATCCCATTCATCGATGTTATACGACATATCCCGATGTATGCAAAGTTCTTGAAGGACATGATATCTAAGAAAATAAAGCTTCCAAAATGGGAAGAAATGACATTAACCGAGGAGAGCAGTGCAATGCTGCAAAATAAATTGACACCAAAACTCAAAGACCCAGTGAGTTTCACTTTACCTATTTCACTAGGCAAATAATTTCATTTTAATGCTTTATGTAATACAGGTGCAAATTTAAATTTAATGCCTTTGTCTACTTTTAGGAAACTAGGAGTTGGAGAAGTCCATAGATCGAATGTGACGCTGCAGCTGACATATAGAAGCATCAGATACTCAGGAGCATGGTTGAGGAACACTCCATAGCATTGAATATCGCCCAAATCATTATCTATTGCTAGATTTGAATTTTTTTCCAAATGATTTTCCATATTAAAAGCCCTAAAATTTCTCTATAATTCTTCAATCTCAACAAATCAAAAGAATTTCAATTTTCCCATAATGAACGCGTTATGGCCTCATGGACAAGAAATGTGTTGTTATGGATTAACAATAGTTCTTAGCGCCAGTTCGAGCCCCATTTTTTTTTTGTTAAGAATGTATTTTGGAATAGTAGATTGATGTAAAATGTGTATTTAAAAATAAGGAAAAGTTATGAGTTTATGTGTAATATTATTTTATTGAAAAATGTGTGATTGAAAAAAAAGAAATAGGAAAATGTATTTTGAAAATGATGAGGATGCTTAACAAATCAAAAGAATTTCAATTTTCCATTAAAGGAAATTACATAATTCGTGCCATAAAATCAAATTGCAACATCTAATGTTATCCTGCAATTTCAGAACACTAACAATTGATATCTAGACAGTTTTTTTGTGAACAAGATTTATTGTTATGGATACCCCCAAACACTCGCCTCTCTTGGTATGTAAAAAAGAATCACTTTCCATTAGAGTAATTTTTAATTCGAGTTCAAAGAAAATGAAAATTGTAAAACACTACTAACTTTAGGTAACTTGTTATATTGTTGTTTGAAATCTCTTTATTGATTGGGTTTTAGGCAAAAGCATGTAACAATCGCCATTTATATTATTGTTTTTCCATTTCTCTATAAAATGTGATTTATTTGTACGAAGAGTTGAGTTTAGACATATTGTGACACATCATGTCATTGTATGCGTCACATAAACCATGACTTTGGTATGTGTAACATCCCAAATTTTTATAAATCTTAGAATGCTATGAAAAAATCATTTTTCTTTACATTAAATACGGAACGATAAAAAATAATTTATTCAATAAAAATATGGGTTATCCATGAATTTAAACTATACATTAAAAATTTATTGTTTGAAATAAACGTACTCAACTACTATTTAAATAAACATGTATTTGAACATATATGAAACTAATTAATCAATTAAACAGAGCAAACCTAATAATTTTATTTCTTCAAATTCTCTTGACAGCTCGTATCACCATCATATCACGAATCTAATCGATCCGAACTAACCTGTAAAATTATTGTAAGAGTTAGTATTTAAATATACCCAATAAGATACGTGTAATTTTCATACATAATTATAAAATAATCAATTAAACACTTCATACTACTATATCGATGATCAAACGATAACCTAACTTAGGACATCTTAAGTTTTCGAAGGATTCATATCTCTTTATAAAGAAGTCGAATGTCCATTGGCAATTTGTGCATAAATGACTAAATACATAAAGGTATACAAAAACAAACGACTTGCACTTAAGTATCTTACATTGATTTTAAAATGTTGAAAAAAATAAAATCTTGCATATAAAAATTCTCCTATTATTCTTCTATACTTTTTCCTCCCATTCTCTCTCTTTGCCATGTCTCTCTTTATTTTCTGTAGTGAAATAATGAGAATTCTTGCAATATTTATAGTTGAAATTCTCAATTGAATTTATATGCAACTAGAATTAAAAAACTGTGTAAAAGAAGGAATTTAGATAAGAATTCATTTTAAATAATAGAATTATGATTACTATTAAATTTTATCAAATTAAGATTACAATTAAACTCTATTCAAATAACAAAAAGATTACCATTATCAAAATCAAATTAAAATTTCAGTTAAAATTTATCCTAATCAAACTCATAATTATCAGCACACATGGCTAGGCTAAAGACGAGGAAAGCGGGTTTTAGATTATATTTTAAATTCCATTAAATTTCGTTTAACCTTATAATCTTTTAATCGGACGTAACCTGATATGATTATATCCAAAACAATTTTTTCTTAAATCAAAGACTCCTAATTAATTACAATCTATACAATGAGTCCAATATCGACATACTTATATTCGCTCTATCAAAATCTAATTATTTGATCAAAATAAAATTGAGTTTAATATTATTTCACTTTAGCCCCTCATGTTTTCAAAATTATTAAAAGGTATCTCGGTCAAAACAACTTTTTTTTTTTAAAATAATCTTAAGATTTCGGGATGTTACGATATCATGAACTATATTATGTGCCATTCTATTTTCTGATACATGTATTTTCATGCATGATATAAGGTGATTTGCTATATTGCTTAACATGTAACTACAATGATTTCGATTTTTCATTAGTATCTTTACTTGATTTCAAACATATTGTGAGACATTCTATCCTCTCATATGTCACTTATACAACATGACTTTGATATGTTTCACGATCTATGTCACATGTTTTTCTATCTTATGATATATGTATCTGATGTATGATATAAATTGAGATGTTACATTGCTTGACATGTAACTAATATTGTAACGTTTCAAGATTTTGTTTAATTTTCTTCTCATTTAATAAATTTCACCATCAAATTTCGATACATGAACACATCTCCTATAAATAATGGCTTTGATATGTAACACGACCTATGTCACGTGTCATTATATGATTCGATATATGTGCACTAAAATGGTCTTTCGATTTTTGATTACCATGCGTGAAAGTTTTGTGCTCTCTAATTTAGCCTTTCTAATCTGAAATTCAAATCAATTAGATTTGGATGTTTTCATGATATTCCAATTTGGTTACTCAAAATAGCCGATGATATTAATTTTAATTATTTTTGGTACAATATAAAGTGTATCTAGAATAATAAAAGTGACATATTATTTTTAAATTATTTTCTTTTATTAGGTTATTTCTAAAACTTACTTTCTAGTAATTTTGATTGTTTTTGGTACAATATCTGATATGACCCATGGCAGAATATTTCCAAATTTTAGCAGTTTCATAGTTTACTTAGAATTCTATATTTT
>CAIGRN010144344.1:0-23884 GCA_903798345.1 Fraxinus anomala
ACTCTAGTCAAGAGACATCAGAAACTGGTATCAGTGGCCTCAAAACTCCAGTCAAGGGTTCTCAACTAGACTCGAGTTTGTATTTTGCTAGATTTTTTTACTTTCTTCAACGACAAACTTTTATACATTACCCAAAAAAAAATTGTTTTAACAGTGCAATACTCCATAATCAATACAATAAAAGCATATAGAGTATTCTTTTTAATCAAGACAACTTGAAAGCAATAGAGTTGGACAGTGGGACTTGAAACGTCTAAACTCGTAAAACTGAACAGGATCAAGCAAAAAAATTTAATAATCAATTCAACACCAATCAAGGATACAATCAGCATTTAACAGAGTAATCGTGTATCACAACTCTTCCCTGAAAATTGTCTACATTTCATACACTACATAAAAATGCTTCAGCGGTATAATATTCCATATTCAACGCATAGAAAGCATACATCATATTCTCATACAATAAAGGGTCACAAAAAATCATCATACCAAGCCCAATCTTTTGCCACTCAAAAGTAATGGGGTTAGATTTCAGATTTTCAAAAGGAAACACTACATACATCCAAAACAATTACCAAGATTGAAGACATTAAATCAATGTGCTCTATCAAGCAGTAATAAAATGAGTGTCTATTCCAAAAACCCTAACACTTTAATCCATTAACCCTAATCGATCATTCAATCTTCTTTGAGGATATAATATGACTTCTGGTTAACGTATGAAACCTTAGAATCTAAGCCCTAAACTTATTTAGCAAGATCGCAAAAGAACTTTCTGAAGAGATAATATAACTTCCTATAAACATCTGGCATATTAGAACCTAAGCCCTAAACCTATCTCCATGAAACCAATTCTAGTTAAGAGACACCAAAAACTTGTCTCAATGAACCCAACCCTAGGCCAAGGGTCGAGTTGGTATTTGCTAGACTTTTTACTTCCTTTCAATATGGACAACTCGAAAATGTTTTATACACTACAGAAAATGTTTTACCAGTGAAGTATCCATATCCAATACAAAGAAAGCACGCAGCATATTTTCATACAATAAAGAGTCTATAAATTTCCTGTATTCTTTCAATCAAAACAACTCAAAAGCAATAGAGTTAAACAACTGGGTCTTGAGAGAGTCTAAACTTGGCACACTTTACTGGGATCAAGCGAAAAAGTCTAACAATCAATTCAACACCAGTCAAGCTACAATCAGTCTTTAACAGAGGGATTGTATTTCCCGAGTGTTCTCCCCAGAGCTAGGGGACATAGATTTCTTAGATTTTTCAACTTCCATGGTCAGTCCTATTAAGCTCAAAAGTTCCCAAAGACAGAGGTCTATCAATTTGGAAATGACCTCTCTTTCGAATTCGTATCTTTGGGTAAGGAAGTTTCAGCTTGGCAGCCAGACACCAACTTCGGATTAGTAGGCTACAATTAGTCTTTAACAGTGGGATTGTACATTTTCAGCTTTTCCTTGAAATTTGTCTATATTTCATATGCTAGGAAAATGCTTTGTATAATACTCCATATTCAACACAGAGAAAGCATTACCATATTTTATTTCAGTAAAAGGTCACCAAAATATAATCATACAAGCCCAATCTTTTGACACTCAAGAGTAATTGGGGTTAGATTTCAAATTTCAAAACGAATCACTACATACATCCAAAAAAGTACCAAGATTGAAGACATTCAATCAATGTACTATACCAAGCAGTGATAAAATGAGGGTCAATTCCATGACCTTCAATCCATGAACACTAATCGGTCATTCGAGCTTTTCAATAATGTTAGAAATACCTTCTCCATGTCCAGTGCCTTCATGGCTGTAAAGGGCCTCTTCATGTCCAGCAGACTCACAAAATCCTCCCCACCTTTCTCGCAATTTCAAAGCAGCCTCTCCTCGGCTTCTCAGGGTTGACCACCACATTGACTCCTTCCAGCCCTTTGAATAAGCCGAGTCTTGAACAAGTTACACTGCTCGCAGTGTTCAAAAACTATGGTCTTGGACCCTTCAATAACCGCTGGCTCAGGTTCTTCCGTTTGCAGCAGGGCTTTAGCCTTTTTATTGGTGGTAGTGGTGGTGGTGGCCGCGGAAGAGGACCCAACATTGTTATTTTTCGTTTCTTGGGCGCCATTAGAAATTGAAATACAAAAATCAAGAACCCAGAAAAAATCCCTTCAACAAGTTGCTGAGCAGTTGATCTGTAAGCGTGCTCAGCATTTCTATAAAAAGACTTTTGACCTGCATTTTCCGCGCTTTTTGACGGAGTAGATTTACGGGGGGCCACGGCTTGGGAAGATCTTAACCGTTAGAATAATTTTGAACCCGTTCTCAAATTTACGAGTTTTTGGTCGTGTTGCCCACTTACAAAAAAAAGGATAAATTCGAACTACGAAAAAATGCATTTTCTTGCAATATCTTAAAGGGATAAAAGATATAGACTTCGAGTAAAATGTCAAAGTAGTTTCAAAATTATAATAAATAGAGATATCATCTTCAATTGAAATAAAAGCTACGTGCCCGAGGATATGAAGTGAAGGAGATCCCTATTCATGAGCGGATGACTATAAAAATGGATAGAAGACAAAAGAATCTCATCTAGACTTGTTGATTATGAACTTGCTGCATAGATAGTTAATACTTGTGAAGAACTTAGGGATAATGAGTTCAAACCTTTTGGTGAAGCCATTAGGAGTGACCAATCCAGCTTTTGGTAGGCTGCAATGAAAGAAGAAATGACCCCTCTCTATCGTAATAAGACTTGGACTTTAGTACCTTAACTTAAGATCATTCATTTGTAAATTACGTAGATGGATTAATAATGTTAAAGTAAAGAAGGTACAAGTCAGTGTGAACCTGCAAGATTTAAAGTTAGGTTAGTGGACAAAAACTTTACTGATAAAGAAGGCATAGATTATGATAAAAGTTTATCTCCACTCTATACCCAACCCAAGACCTCTGTATTATGAAATACTTAAGTTGAATTATGATACCAATTATGATACACTTCTTTGAATTAAAAAAAATATATATACTTTTATGCTATCATTTGATTTTAAAAGAAGTGAGTTTGATCACTAATACTATTTGAAATTGCCTAAAATGTTTCTATATACTTGTTGTACATGGATGATTTTTTATTAATTAGCTAATTTATTGAAACTATCAATAACATTAAAGGGGCCTTAAGTTCAGAATTTGACATAAAAGAGCTAGGTGATGCTAAAAGGAATTTAGTCATGAATATAATAAGAGATGGAACTAAAAACATTGGTGTTCGAGTTTCACTTCATTAGCGATCTTGTATCTGAAGGAGTCGATTTGGAGACCAAAAAATAAATAAATAAAAATTCTTTCTCAATATAACTCTTTAGACACTACCAAACCATTACCATTGAATAAGTTTTAAGTTATGTTAAATATTTTAAACGTTGACACGAGTTAAGTAGTTTGTTCAAGCAATTCTTTTCAGTTTAGTTTTGTGATTTGCTTGCTACTAAGTTTAGTTTCTAACTGTAGGTACATGAGACCATATTACAACTCATGTGACTGTCTCTTGAAACTATATTGTCTATCATTTAGTTCAAGGTGGAAACTACTGGCCCAAGTGTAACCAAACAATGATTCAGTCCATTTGAGTGAAAATGCGACTTATACTGGAAAGGGAGAAAAGCTTGAGAAGGATCAAGATACAATCCTAGCCCTGGATTATTTAATACTTGATATGGGCACTTTTAAGGTTATCTTAATCCAGGTAGCTTTTATTGTCTTGTGTTTTTCCTCTTCTACTCCTCACTAAAATTTGATCACTATAGTGTAAGTGAGGTTGTAATGTTGTTTGGATTCCACAATCAGATTGCTACGTTAATTGATTAGGATGTATGATTTCGGATTGAGAGTTGGTTAAGTGTATCTCTTATGAGTTTTTTGATTGGTTTGAAGGTTTCCTGAGGGTTCTTTGATGATTTGGGGTATGTAGGTGGTATTGGTTTGTAATCTTACATTCTCGTAAACATCGGTACCGCATTCTCGTGCAAGAGGCAATTCTGCAATTGTAGAGTCTCAAAAGAAGACGTGGACCCTGTCCGGCTCCTTGGCTCTTTAAAGCGGCAAACATGTGGTGTACATTGTGTTCTTGTTAATGTTTTTGACTTGCTGAGATTGTTGATGCATGATGTGTGGTAATTCAAGGATGCAAATTGATCCGAAAATCTTAACAACTAGTTTTGGAAGAAATCGATTTCATAATTCACATAACACGATATTATATTAACAAATTGCTACTGCATGGTTCTCCAGCTGGCCTTCACGCTTCGTTTCTTGATTCCAACGCGTTCAAGCTTGTTCCGGCCCTCGACCCCGACATGGAACTTGACCCTAAGCTTGCTAACTCTTCCATTGTGGACTTTGTGGCTCGACCAAGTGTTTGCACGACCTTTTTGCCTCGATTCGTTTTCGAGCTCCCCCTCAACTTCTTAACGCTCCTCGATCCTTCGCCCATTTGATGCCCTCTCGGGTCACATCATCCTCTTTCTCTTTGAAAGAATTCGTCCTCGAATCCTAGCCCGCATCAAACGAAGCAACATTAGAAACTTCAAAAATGTCAACGATCACAAAATTACCCCAAAGAACCAAGCAGTATCCATCGATCTCGCTCATAGCAATGATATGGAAAGGTCCATCTCCTCTAGGATGTAGCATGGACCTCCTTTGAATTCGTATCCGCTTCGTACGCATAATCACCCATGCAACATTGCCTGGATCAAACAATATACGTCCCGAAGGACCCACTTGGCAATGTTGATATGTATCATGCATGATCACATGTGTCTCACAAAACCCAACACTAACACCAATAGATGAAGACATTAAATTGAACAAGGTTAGTAGATTAGAACCACCTGTCAAATTGGAATGCGGAACTGGAATAGTAGACATTAAACTTACTCATAACACATTCCATAAATCCAACCTAAGACAGGTAAGAACATCATGATAGAAATACAAACACGCTTGCCTACAACTCCCAATAATGCGACCTAATTTTCTATCATATATGATTAACTCGGTGTGACAAGCTAGAATTTCATGATGATGTAAGTGCATATCATAGACAAGCAAGAAATTTTCCATAAATGTATGCGACGATTGACTTACTAACCTCATGGAATTATTAGAAGCTTTATCATGTACCAAAGTAAATATCCCAATGTGAAAATCTATTCCTACATGCTAGCTCATAGTCTAACCTAGGTATAGAGATTTGATACGTTACCACTAATACGATCAATCACAAACCTAACTGATCAAACTTATGATGTATAGCTTGCATACTATTCATAAACTCCGCATAAAACCCCTTAGGCACTACTTTNCTAGCTCATAATCTAACCTAGGTATAGAGATTTGATACGTTACCATGGCGTGGTTACATTCTTCTCCCTTATTACTCACCAATTTCTCCATGTGCTTTGCATCAGGTGGATAGTCAATGTATGGCACCTTGCGAATTATCCCTCCATTGAATAAATCATTGAATTCTTGCAAAAGAGAAACATCCAAATTGGGGAAGGGATTGTTAGGTCTCACTAAAGCTCTCTCACACTCGACTTTCCTTGCATATAAGCTCACCTTAGAATTTTCTCCCTCTTCTGAATTTTCTCTCTCTCTTCTCTCTTGTGGCTCTACTCTTTTTTCTCACTCTCAACCACCTTACTTTCTTTTCTCATGCTCTTATTTTTCCGCTCTTTATTTTTGTTCTCTCGCTCACTTTTTCAGTTTTAATTGGTCCTTATGGACATGCTATGGTGTCAAAGGTACAAGCATAATAATTTTTCCATCCTTCACAAAGTTGTATCGATTTGTGAATCCATCATGCTCCACTCTCCTATCGTACTGCTATTGCCTACCCAACAAGAGATGTCACGCATGCATTGGAACCACATCACATAACACCTCATCACTATACTGCCCAATGTTGAAGTTCACCAAGGCCCTCTTGGTAACCCATATCTCTCCACACCTATTCAGTCACTCCAGTTTGTATGGTTGTGGATGCTTCATAAGAGGTGACCCCAACTCCTCTACAAGGGTGTTTGTACAACTCCCTCCATCTATTATCAAACTGCAAACATTATCCTTAATGTGACACCTGGTGTGAAACAAGTTCTCCCTTGCTGCTCTTCATCATCCATCTTCACTTGTGTAGAAAGAGCACACATTACCACTAATGACTCCCCCATCAGGTACTCTACATAAGTTTCACCTTCAACATCCTCCAACTCAGGCATGCTATCACTCCCACTTCCATCATCCGACTCAGTCTTTCCATTTTCCTAAAGAATCATTACCCATCGGTTTGGACACTGTGAAGCAATATATCTCGAACCCAAACACTTGAAGCATTTAATATCCCTCGACCTACCAGTTTGAGACTCGATGTTTGGTTTGTTTTTAGCCACATCTTCCTTAACCTTAGATATCTCAACCTTTCACCTAGTTTTCGCTCGATCATTCCTATCACCACCACTACAGCTAACTTCAACTTCTTCTCTTCCGAGTAATTATGGCAATCAAACACCAATTCCACTTTCTTTTCCCATTCTAAGTAAGTCACAGGGTCACTCCGACCTTGAAAAGCTAAGATGTTTAGTTTGATGCTCCCCAAATTTCTATCAACCCCTCGATCAAACATACCTCATCTATTCTTCATTCGTCCAATATCAGCTTCTAAATAATAATCATCACTCTCTACACTCACCGCCTCATCTTCCTCATCAAATTCAGCCATAAGATTTCGTCATCGCCTATCACCTCTACCCCCACGAGGAACCCTTTGAGGCGTCCCTCGCTGCTGACTCACAATCAAGATTTCATGCCTAACTACATCACCACTAATACGATCAATCACAAACCTAACTGATCAAACTTATGATGTATAGCTTGCATACTATTCATAAACTCCGCATAAAACCCCTTAGGCACTACTTTTTCATCGCCTTTACTCATATCTTTCCTCTTTTTTTCAAATAATTAAATGACATAAATTAAATGAAAATAAATAACAAAAAAGAAAAATATTTTACCTCATGTGTTTCTATTGTGTATCACTCGAAATTGGTTTTTTTCCGATAATGAGCTCACCACTCTTTTCTTTTACCGCATGTTCTCCTTTCTTAATGGCTTGAAAAATAATCGATCTCAATCAAATGGAACACAAATCCCGCAATCAACACCACCATAAGCACAAATTTCGGATAATCAACAAAATTTGTACGGGTTGAGGTAATTCAACTCAACTTCAACAAAAAGAAAACAAATGACGCAATTTTTTTTTCTGTTTTGCCTCTAAACATTCACGAGATGTAGACTTTTTCTCTTTTTTCCCCCTTTTTTTTCCTTTTTTTAACGGAACTCAATAAACAACTAAATGATTAATTTAGAGGCAATAATAATAGGATTATAACGAAGACAATGACTCAAAATCAAGAACAATAAAAGTAATTTTTTTTACTCAAACAATAAAATAATTAACGAAAAATAGATGATAGATGACCTGAATTCTAGAGTCAGGCTCTGATACCAACTGAACTCAACCAAAAGTCGATATTGGGAACCCACAAACAAGATGAAACAAACCCAAAAAAGCTAGAAATCACGTCGCGCAAAGATCAACCAGACCCGTTGTTCAACTCGTACCTAGAACCCGAGATTACACGTAAGAAATTCGACTCGTTGATTACCCGGAACAAGAACCGTGAAGTGGGAACGCAACAAAAGGATTGCGAAACCTTTTAATAAGTTCAAGTTAGAACTTTAAACCACCAAGAACATGCAGAAATAAAACTCTCAAATTTAAGTATAAATTCTCTCAAATATCAAGTCTGTTTTAATATAATGAATTAAGATCGTATTTATATGAAAAACTCTAAAAACCCTAAAAAGCACAAAATAGAGTCCAAAATATGCTAAAAGATGTGAAAAATCTAGAGTTTTAGAGAAAAAAGGAAACTGCTAAAATCTAAAAATCGCGATTGAAATTATAGTCATGCGATCGCATGGTGTATTCCCATGCGGTCGCATAAGGGACTCAAATCTACCCCTTCAGCTTTCGGTAAATAGCCATGCGATCACATGGTTCTTCAGCTTGTCTCCACGCTTTGTTTCTTGATTCCGATGCGTTCAAGCTCGTTCCAGCACTCGATTCCAACATGGAACTTGACCCCAAGCTTACTAACTCTCCCATTGTGGACTTCGTGACTCAACCAAGTGTTTGCAAGACCTTTTTGCCTCGATTCGTTCCCGAGCTCCACCTCAACTTCTTAATGCTCCTCGATCATTCGCCTATTTGATGCCCATTTCGGGTCAGATCATCACGAGTATCAAAAACTCGAAAAAGAAAATACACAATTGTTATATTAAAACTCTCTAAACTATTACGACAGTTCACTCAAATCCACTTGGTTGCTCTTGAATTTTCTTTCTTCTAATTTGTTTATGTCAACATTAGTTTATAAATGACGTCCGTTTACCTTATATAGCTATATAACCTTGGAATAAATGGTGCAAATCATTGTTATCATATTATTGAGATTAATTCTCTAGATCTTTCCATCTAAATATTTACTAGGAAGGTTCTAGCAAAGTTGTATCTACAACCTTCTAGACGTCTTCTACAAGTCTTTCAATAACTAGACTATTTTAGAGTGGTCTCCACTTATAACTACCCCAGAGCATTCTTGCAAGCCCTCCATGAAATATCTAAAATTTGCATTATCCAGAAGGTTATTAACATTTCTAGGTCCTTCACAAACCTCTTCAAACTTCGGCCAAATGCTAAGGCCAATCTGCATCTATCACATTTAGCCTTTGTACGCATTCCCCCACGTCCAGCAATATGCAATGCAATGGGATAAACATAAAAATTAAGAAGCAACGTAATAACAAAATATTGATAAATATATATATATATAACTTGTTATTGATACATTGCAATGATTCTCCACTGAGTTTTCATACTTTGAAAATGATTGTATTATTATTCACTATCACTAACAGTGTAAAGGCCATAATGCCTTGGCTCTGTAAGGCTTAGCCTTCATTACCAAAGACGCTAAAAATATAAGAAAGTAAAAAGAGAATCCGTGAAGCCACAAATTTATGCACATCTAAAGCTGCCATTTAAATCATCAAATATTCAATAATTGTCACCTTCTACATGGATATGGTGACAGAAAGCAGTGAATTTTACAGAATATTAAAATTGATTTGGTATAAAATACAGCAACTTTTCACACCTTGATGATAGAGCTACAATTTACTAGTTAACAGCTACAAAACCTGGTCAGAGTAAAATAAATAAATAAATAAATAAAAATAGGGAAATAAATGACGGAGCAAATATTACAGGAAATAAATTACAAAAGTGAGTTATAAAATAATTAGACATTTTAAGTACCAACACTAATATTCGTCTCAGTATAGGGATGAGTTCAAGTTTCTGAAATTCTCTCGAGTTTTTAGTCGGACTGAAGATGATATTCTCGAGACTGCGTTGTGGGTACACTATTTTTACCTATTCTTATCAGAAAACAACAAATTTGAGTAACCTGCCATTGTTTACTCCACTCTATTGGTACAGGTCAAAATTGCCGATTTCAACTCTTCTTTGCCCAATGACGTTTGCACAATCACCTGCGCAAATGACGCATATAGGTGCTCAAGTAAAGTTTTAGGCATCTAATTATGCTGGAAACCGTTAAAAACTGAGTTAGATACTAAAGTTTCACCTCCTGTACTCTATTTCCAGCTCGAGCAAGTAACTTGTACTGATTCTCAAACATGGATGCCATATAAACCTGTCAAAAGGCCATGAAATAACATTAAAAGAAAAGGTCACGGGCCTCAGAAACTAGCAAAACATGTTCAGTTTTATTATTATTCAGCTCAGTGCTGTCAACTGATCAATAGGATAACATTGTGATAGGATTTGCACGGACAAAAATCAATATAGACCAGAAGCTAGCAAACTTTTTATTGTTTCCATTCATGCTTAATGAGAGTGGCCATTTTTTTTCTTGCCCCTGTTTGGTTTAAGCTAAAAAACAGATTTTTAGCATATTTTGATAAAAGTTGATGAAATACGTTGTTGAAAAGTTGATAAAAGTTGTGAATTCCATGAGATGTGAGATTAAAAATGAATTTGAGAAAAAATGAGGTTTTGCTTTTCGCTCAGCTTGGTCAATTTGATTAGTTACATACCTGAAATGTTGGGGCCAAACCAGGACTCAAAAAATAGCGTCCTTTTGATACAGACTCGATGCCATCGAATTGTTGTAGTTCTTTGATAAGCGATTCCACATCGGCCCACTATTAAACATAATATTAAAAAACACGTTAGGGTAATCCGTCTCTCTAAAAGTAAGTGTTGAATCCCGGGGTACCATGTTGTAATAGAAGCATAAAGTTGTTCCTATTTAAAGACTCGAAAAATATAAACCTCGACATCTGCTTCAGCTGCTTCAAGTTGACCATCTAAGGAATTGTGATCACCAACTACAGCCTCCAAAGCCTCCATTAGTGGATCTGGCTGCCATGAAAAAGAAAAAGAGCATTGTTCAATTGCAATATAATATTCCTTGATCAACACCATACTGTCCAAGAAAATGGATGAAGAATACCATTATTTCCTTTAACGATAAAAATATACGTTCAAGTGAAAAATCCAATTGATGAACTTTTGCTTCAACAATCTGCAAGCCAAAAGACTTGATCAGGTGAATTTACTAGCATTAAAAATATCAGCTTTACTGAAGGAATGCACAGTTGAGGTTCTAGAGATATGAAGTACCTGACCAACTTTAAAATATGATTCAGGGTCCAAGGTGGTATCCCATGATACTTCTGTCTGATGAATAAGTGCAGGTACGCCTTCAACCTACAAAGATATTTTGTTCATATCTGATTAGCCTGTATATGGAATTCATTATTCCCCATTACAAAAAGCATTTACCAAGTGAAGACAATACCGCAACACATACAGAAGTAAACATATTAATCAAAAATAAATCATTTAGGCAAAGGTGGCGTCATAATATCTGAACACTCGAGAAGTAACCATATTATGAGTGGGAAGGCTAACGAACCATTTATTTACCTCAACAAATATGCCAAAGTAAGTGATCTTTTTAATGCAACACTTCACTACATCTCCAACACTCAAGTTTGCCTGCAATAAGAACAGCATAAAAGCTCAAGACCTGAAACGTTAGTGCATAAGAGATAGAGCATCCTCATATGATGGGATTCATATATGAATGTGAGAGACCTTGAGGCATACTCAATGATAAAATGCCATCTTGTCCAGCAAACACTTCTTTCATATTAAATACTTCTGCATGTGTTTGTGTTGCACGACAAAGACAGCTAGGGCAGGGTTAATGAACCAGATTTACTAGAAGGCAAATCATTCCAAATCGAATAATAATTCGAGATTGCAAATAGTGACAAATGATTCACCATCAAAGTGACAAGTTAATACCAAGTTCACTATTGTCACAAAATGCTATATCTGGATATATTTACATATGTAAAAATGGAAAACATATAAAACAAAATCGAGATCTACAAAATCAGAAGTATTTTAAGCATTAAAGAAGGGAAATAGAAATAGAACATTAGTTAGATGTTAACTACGGGATTCATAGCTTGCAATAAATTTGGCTACCTGGAGTACAAATGGCAGTTTCGGATTGTTTTCTAGTTTTGTGGTGTATTATTGTGTACCAGGGCAAGTTCGGTACAACGAAAAAGTGCTATGCTAAAAAATTCCTACAAAATTTCTAAAAATGGTCATTAAACCAGCTATAGTACAGAGATGAATGTTGGGCCACTAAAGAACGAAAGCTTGCTTTTTGTGTAATAGAAATAACTATTTTCAGGAATGTAGCTATAAGAAAACGGATAAAATATGAAATAAGGATATATACCAAACCGGTAGAGGAGGAACTAAATGAGGAAAAATTAAGAAAAGGATGAATAAAATGATTGAGACATATCTTGACTAAACATAAAGAAACTTCATTCAAAATGCTACCACGGTCGCAGTAAAACATGTTAGAAGAAATAGAGGTAGACCCACCCGCCAACTCTCCTCGTAACTCTACCGTGGTCATTTTTCTTTCTCAATAAGAAATATTATATATTTTTAATTCAAGTTATTATTAAATAACAAATAGGTACTTATATTTAAAATATTTCAACAAGAAAAAATTAATAACAAGTATAGAACTAAATTTATACTGTATAAATGAAGAATTTTAAAGAACTTAATCAACGTGTTGGCATGTGTCATGCCAATATTTTTTTTAAAAATCGTGTGTCGGCATGTCCGACATGTTCGTGTCAGTGCATTATACATGTTTACCGATTATATTCTAGTTGAATTATGATACTATGAAACTTCGGTCTTTTGTTGGATCAGTTACATCATGTTTTTTTATCAGTCCTACCTCTAAAATGTTTATTTAAATAAGAATTGGGACACCATAGCGCATAATTTAGCAGAGATATGATAATAAGATTGAAAAAGAGTCATAATAAGAACTACATACATGCCTGGGGACAATTTAAATGAACAGGAGATTCATTAAGCTTTGGTCACAAAGGGACTGATAGGAGAATGCGACCAGGAGATTGAGTTGAAGTGACAATTACATTTTTCACAGAATTGATCTTTTTGTTTTCAGTACATTTTATTTTCTTAAATAACGCTCTTACCTGTGAAGAAATAATTGAAGCAAGATTTTGGAAACATGGACCTTAAGGAAAAGAAAATTTACAAAGGACCAACTTAAAACTCACTTCAACTGGTCAAATTAAATTATGTGTTACTTTCTTACCATGAGACTTCTCTTCTTTTCAACCAATTCTTCCTTTTCTTTTGATTTTATGGAAAATATCAGTCTGCGGGATTTTCTGTCAGCCAATACCACACCCACTTTGATTTTCTGCGAGCACAGTAGGTATTTGGTGAATTATAATTCATCTTTAAAGACAAGGGTTTCGACTTCAAACATTGTCATCCAAACCTGGCCAACAAATGATGATAGGAACTTGAGTTTCTCTTGGTCGTAAATCATGAGAAGATCCTCCAGTTTCATATCTGATGATACCTGCCCCTCAGCCTTATAATCAGCTTTAGAATCTAGCATTGATTCCACAGAAGCTGTTGTGCTAGTAGGTTCATATTTTCCGATGATGCCCAAATTTTGCCTGTACATGGACGGGTCTAAACCTTTCCTTCTCAGCCAGGATTCAAAAGCTAAGAACTTCCACCTGGCAGCAAGATTACGGTATGGTAGAAATCCTATCAAGGAACCAAATGATACCTGTACAGAGAGGAGGAAAATCAAAACGGTAAACAGAAATTAAAACTAAATAAGCAACGCTCCCTATATGAATATCTGTTAACTCACAACAAATCCTCTCGTGCTGGAGCTAATTAATTCCACTTCTGCTCTTTCTCCTGTCTTAACCAGCTCTTCAGCCCTTGCCCAGTCATTATCTTCATGGTCCTAGATGAATATGCAACAATCACATTCCACAGGGGAAAAAATTAAAAATAAAAAAAAATTCCCAGCTAACTAATGTACTCAAACATAAATTGCCAACCTTTATCGGTGAAGTTGTGAGGAAGTTCTCAAGCTCCGAGGGATTGCCATAGCTTTTAGAATTCGTGGGAATCAGGACCTTGCTACTATGTTGTTCTGTTGACTTAACAGAGCGATCTAATCTATTACACAACATTTTAATGAAATTTAAAAACAATATGTAGCAGCAAGAAAAAAAGGAGATAGAGAGAGACTAAAGATACATTTTTGGTTTTCCAATCAGCAAAGTATCCATAGGTATTTTAGGAGTAGTTTCAGCTGCCATTGTCTCAGAAGGTCCACTAGAAGCAAATGTTTTCTCTCTAGTCTGAGTATTAGCCTGCAATTCTTGAAAAAAGAACCAACAAATTTTATAAAAATGAACCTTAACTTAGTAATCCGTAATCACATTTCAATTTCTCTAATGCTAAAACATGAAAATCCTATCCACAGAATGACAATTACCTGTCACAGACATATTATCCACTTCTGAATCTCTTTTCCTAGTTTCCGTATATTGATTGAGATTGCCATCCATCATGTTCACCAATTCACCTGATGAGTGCGGAACATCTAAACTGTTCTCTGTCAAATCATTAATGGATCTAAATTCAGTATGATCCCTAGATAATTCTGGTTCTCGCTCATTATTCACATTGAGATTCATTGGCTCTGGCTTTTTCAAAAGTGTGAAATCATCAAATTTTCCTGTAGATGGAAAATCGTTTTGCACACTATCTTCAATTTCGTTGACTACTGCAGAACTCATTGGTTCAGGCTTCTTCAACAGTGTGATATCACTAAACCTGTCCTTTTGCGGTTCTTTACGCATTTTCAGTGATAAGTTTGGTTTCATCCCAAACCTAGAAGATCTTTCACCCCCCACATCATCCTCATTAAACGAACTGGGCTTTCGCAAGATAACATTGGGAACACTGCTTTGGGTGGTTTTCTCCATGGCTTTTGTAACTGGTGGGTTAGATTTCTTATCATCTCTTTCTACCTGTCTACGATTAGCCTCAAATTCTATCCCTTTCCTCGGCGCAGGTCGAACCAAATTTAACCCATCCACTGAATTTGTTGATTTTTTATCCACAGAGACATCAAATGGGATCTCCTCTATTTCATTGTTCACTTCTTTACCCTTCTTCTTCTGTAATAGCTTCTCAATTTCCAAGTAAGTCATATCAGGATTTGACTTCCGACCCATTATCTAAAAATTCAGAAGAACTGCAATGAATATTGTAATGATCTTAACAAAAACATTGATTAGAAACAGAACAGAATAATAGCAAATTATCTAAAAAATCTTTGCTTAAAAGCTCAAAGAAATCAACATACCAAGCCCAATCCTTTTCGGTATTTTCAATTATTATGATACTAGTCATGTCCTATCTATAATGAAGTAATTATAGATAGAAATATACAATAGTGATGCATTTTGCCACAACATAGCTCAAAGCCGCAATCTGGGACTCCTATCACATTATAATCAATTTCTTCACAAATAATAAAAAGGAAACCTTAGCAGATTCTTATTTACTATCAACATAAGCAAAATTATATCTCTGTTTCCATCATTGGAAATAAATCAGCAGCACTAGACAAAATATAGCACCATAAATGTTGAAGTGCAAAGATTCTAACATTTTTCATAATTCCAGATGTTCCCTGTATTCCATTTCCTTTCTTCTTCATTCATATAAAATAATCAGTGACGTCCCCGCCAACACACTGAGATTGTGTTTGGCCACTGGCTTAGACCTTAAGAAATATAGTATAAAATTATAATAGATAATACGGTACATCGTCTTAAGTAATTTTAGTAATATGGTATATAGTATTGTAGTACATTCAGGAGGCTAGTGTTCTTTGATTTTTCATTCAAGAATGAATAATCAAAGAACGCTATTCATGTTAATAGACTATAATATCATCTACCTTGTAGAATGTATTACAATTTTACACTATATTTTTGTCTGATCTAATCTGGTGCCGCAAACACAACCTGAGAGCAAATATAATTAATAATAATAATAATAACATATAAACACTGTTAATACGTGTGTTTGAATTCTAAAAGGGCAAAAAGAAGGGACCTTAGCATAGGTGATTTTAGGGTCTTCACCAAGCATTCTACCAAACTTGAGCTCCATTTGGTCCCATACGTCAAGCTTCGACTCATCGTTGGATGCAAACACAAGAAGTTTTCTGGGTTTCCTAGTGTTAAAAGAGAGATTTGGTGATTTCTTTATATGAAAAAAGGAATGGGAGAAGAATCGAATTGGGGAGAATTTGTTGGGATTGGTGGCTGTACTAAGAGTGAAACTATCCATTTTTTCGATAAATTAAACGAAATTCATTAGATAGGATCAATAAAGATTGAGATAATTTCTGGGTTCGCCTTAATTCTATGAAATTTAATAAATTCCTGTGTCTCAGTGCTTGAAGTTTTGAAACAAAGAGCTATGGATTGAAGGTGGGGATTCCATTTTATCAATTTATCTCTCTGGGATATGAACACGTGATTGCCACGTGATAAAGTTTGATTTTTTTTTATTTTTTTCATTTACAAGTAGACAAATGTTGTTTTATAGAAGAATTCAAGAGAAATCATTGTGATACTAGTTTAGAATATGTTTAGAAAGTGTTTATAAAAAAGTAAAAATTATAAATTATAAAATAAGTGATCGATAAATCAATCCAAATTAATGCTTATTACAAAAGTACTTAAATAAAATGTTATATTTTGTATAAACGTTTAAAATGGAACGAGGGTTAAAATTTTGGAATTATTGAAACCAAACAACTATTGCATTATGCTAGATGGTTCGATTCATATTGATTGAATTTTAATTGATTTTTTTTTCTAATCTCAATATTAAGTGAATCATTATTAAATATCTATACATAGAGTAATAAATACTCGTGTCTTGAAACAAAAGGCGTGAAAATAAAACAAGAAAATGTATACAAAAAGTTTAGATTTCATTATATTATTTTGAAAAATAAAAGAATTGAATTGAATCGAAACCGATTGATTCTAATCTGATTCGATTCGATTCGATTCCGTCATCATATAAGAAACCATTTAATCCATGTATAGAATTCTCATTATCCTAGGTGTATCAATTTCTATTCTCATCAAAATCGGTTCCAATCGTACCATGGTACCCTTATTTATTAGGACATCTATCTATATTGTTTATCAACCTAGTATTTCAAATGCACCAAATAGTTACAACCAAGGGTGGAGCCACGTGGTCTCATGTAGGGTCCATTGACCCCCACAAGATTTTGGAATTCTGAAGTTAAATTGAAAAACATAAAAATGAAATAAAACGAAAAGATTAGAATCGAGAACCGTACTTCCAGTTCCCACCCTATTTACCATTCAAGACACGGATTCTTGCGGGCTTGATTGGAGGGCCGTGGTGGTTACCCACTCTACTTGGGCTTTCAGAAGAATCATTGCCCAGAGGAGAAGACCAGCCCACAGAAATTATAGGACTGAAAGAATATAGTTTACAACATGTGGCCCATTTTTTAGTTATATGACATGGCTCCTTGGGCTTCATTTAGGGCCAATATGCTGGGTGAATTAACAAAAATAGCACTACTGGCAAGGAATCCTTTTTGTAATGTTAAAGTTGTTGGCTGCTTAACATTTTTGATAATGTGGTTTTCGATCTCCGACCTTTAAAGTGAAGTTCTAAGTCTTCAACTTATTTAAATATATGAATTCCTCAACTATTAGAAATCATCAATATAGATATTAAATTTGAACATGATTTTCACACAACTTAAAGCTGAAGAAAAACTATCAAACCACTTCACCCTTTGTTGATTTTACTGAAAATTAGATCTTTAGAAAATTTTGATGAAATTTAATAAAATGTGATTAAAAAGTTGATAAAAATTGTGAGTCATATAAAATGTGTGATTAAAATTAATTGTTGTTATGTCTCCGTGTAGCACTGAGACAACTCTCTCCACACTACATGGAGACATGCTCCGTCCAGCGCGGACCACGCGCATGGGGAGACATGCTCTGCACAGTGTTTCCGCGCACATCTCCTCGCACGGGAAGGGGTCTCCGCGAGGCAGCTGTCTCCATACAGCGCGGAGACGTGTGCAGAGAGAAGGAAGAAGGCGCGATGTACAGTTGGAGTTATTGTGTTACAGTACCATTTTGGATCGTTTTTGCAAAGTCAAGAGATTCAGACCGTATAATGGTAATGTAAATGTTCACAAGTGAAACTAAACTGCAAATTTAGATCGAATTATAGAAACTAACTAAGAAATTAATGGAATTCTCAAACCTGACCACTTCCGAAGAATAGGTAACTCGTTATCTTCTCCATTATCTCTGAGTACAGTGCAAATTCTTTACAATCTATTTACCAAATATATCAAACTTTTTATTACTGTTCTCACGATTTTCCTATGCTTACAGTGGGGAATTCGAAAACCGCAAAATATACGATTTAATATTGAATTGTAAAATCTGTTAACCTGCTAGCGAAGATGAAATTGATGCTGTCGATTTGAAGCAGAGAGCTTGTGAAAGAAGTTGTTGTTTCCTCCTTTTTTCTCTTTTAAGAAGTAAGCAGATATTCAAAATCAACAATTGTAGGTATGGATAGGAAGAAGTTCATATTACCCTTGAAACTTGGATGACTAGTGGAGAATGGATATGGATAAAATTGATAAAAAAAAAAAAAAAGAACAGTAAATGATAAATTGAGTCTTTTAAGATAATGGGGACATTGCGAATGACAAGAGAGAGTCAATTGTTTGTTTCCTTTTTTTTTTCTTTTTTTTCTAATTTTTTTTTTCTCCCTCATTGGAAATGATAACCTCATTTGAAACAAATTCACTCGAAATAAAGTCCAAATTTATTGTTCCGACTCGACTGTCACTTTGTTGAGAGTGGTGTGGAACGACAATTAAATTAGTCAAATCGAGGCAACAAATTTAAACCGAAATAGAAAGCCAAATGAAGTAAATCAAACCCAAAAGATCCTATAACATTGCAAACTATTAGTTGCAGAATTTCAGTTAAAGATCAATAATTTATAACATCTAAAAATCAAAGAAATTATAACATCTTATACGTATATATATTAATAAGTTAAACCTAATTTTACGTAAAAATATAGATCATTTACCTCAGTCGACGTGGAAACAATAATTCCTAAACCCTTAACGTAGGTTTTCATATATGTTATTAGAAGAAACTTGTACATACGTTCATGCCTCCATCACAGGCTGAGGGTCCTCAGATATATATATATATATATAATCTAAACCTAATTTTACGTAAAAATAGAGATCATTGACCTCAGTCGACGTGGAAACAATAATTCCTAAACCCTTAACGTAGGTTTTCATATATGTTATTAGAAGAAAACTTGTACATACGTTCATGCCTCCATCACAGGCTGAGGGTCCTCAGATCTACCAGAATTTTCAGAAACAAGATTGACGAGAAAGTCGAAAATATCAGTTTTTATAACAGCAGAAGCCACATCTTCTTTGTGAAGTGTCCTTCTCTTTGCTTGCAGTGTCATCATCCAAGCCCTTTTGGTTAATTCCTCTATGAACAGTTCACTTGCCTTGGAGAAAACAATGGGGGCCTCACCAGATATCATTTTCACTTCGTCGCTCGAATTCTTCATTATTTTCTTGATTCTAGCTAGTGGCAAAGAATGAGGTCCTGTTTTGCCTGATATTCTTAGCCCCGAATATGCCCCCGGTTGCCTCATTTTCGATCTCTGTGCATGCAGTACGAGTACAGAGTCTACCGTCTGTTTGAGGATACTTAACACGTTAGCTACAGTACTGCACGGTGAGTCGGTAGTTTCAAAATGAAAGGGAAGAATGTGTACTTGCATTTTATATGTATGAGAAGGTTATGAGGTAGAGGAGGGCAGCCGGCCGGCCGGCCTGCTTGGGAACGGCTGAATGCAGTGGAGTAATTTTGGGTTTTTCGTTTTTTTTTTTTCCATTTTCTTGTAGTCTCAACTATCCAATATTATGTAGCAAGAAGTTGATAATAATTAAAGAAGTCCAAAACATATGAAACTGCACAAGTACACGATTTATACAAAATCGATACGTTCAAGCAATTTGAGAGCCTTAAATAAAAGATTTGACGTTTTCGACGGGGCTGTTTCAGAGGAGGAAAAGTAGAAATATAATTAAATTTGGAAGTTTCGACTAAAAATCGACTTCAGTGATCTGTTTTACGAACGATGAGTTGGCGTGTCTTAAGTTAACAATTGATAAAAATTTAAGACAAAGTTAACAATTTATTTTAACAACATATCTCATAGAACCCACATTTTTTTAAAAAACTTTTCAACCGAACATTTCATTAACTTTTATCAAAATATACTAAAAATTTAATTTTTTTAAAAATCAAACAGGGATTAATATACCAAATGTACTTTTAAGTTCATATAAAATATAGAATTGATTAGTGGGAGTTATGGACTGAGGCACTTGGAATGTATTACTCAACTTTGACTCATTTTTAATTTTGTTTATGATTGTTTTGGAGTTAACAAGAAGTCAAATTTAGATATTAGATTATATTTTCAAAGTTTGGTATTTTCAATCTTAGAATAAGTTAAATTCATATATATTATTAATATCTAATATTATGTAAATTACTAACCAAATTGTTTAAATTTGACCAAAAAATTAAAAATAGATTAAGTTATGATCATAATTTTAATTAATTCTCATTCTAGAAGACATTGGTGAGTTTTAACATTTAAATTAGATAGACCATTTGAAAAAACGATAGAAATATATTTATGTCACTTTCTTCTTTATATATATATATATTATCATGCAGTAATATTAGAATCATTATTGAAGAATTGAAATATATTTTGTGACATAAATGTCACGGCATACGTATTGTTTTGAACTTCAATTTATATTAGTAATTCATTTTATCGTCTACTTTTGAAGCTTATATATCACTTATTGGGCATGTGTGTAGCATATATTTAAGCACGAAGAACAAGGTAAATACTTTATTAGTAACATGTAATCAACATTATAATTACATAAATTTAGAATTATGTTTATAGCGCGCTTAAAAAAAAAAAAATTACATTTTACTTGATGTTAGGTAATATTTTTCAAGTATAGAAAAACATAGAAATTATTTGTTAAGGAGACCGTTTTTTCTTTCAATGGATACGACAAATAAAATTGGTCTTAAAATTGTTAAAATTGCATGCCCAATTGATATTTTCTTATTCTTGCTCATATGTAACTAGTGTTAGTTTGGCATTTGGCCTAATCTTGTGAAGCATAATCCAAGAAGTTATGGCCAAGATACTCTTTTGTTCATTTTACACATATTTATATATATGTATGAATATGATGCAAGCGAATAATACGGAAGATAATTGACACTCCAACTACACATCGAGTCAATTGAATTATCGACAATTTGGTCATTAATTATTCATTGATTAGCTACGAATGTTGAATAAATTGGATACTAGGAAAACTAGAAATCTTAACTTATTTTTCTAAACAAAGACAAATTCTGTGAAAGCTAATCTAAATGAATTCCCTATTGAACTATAAATAAATAAAATTCTATTTCCAGCTACATAATAAAAGTATCACGACTGCTTAAATGATGAAAATTGACAACAAAACTCAAGGGCTTTGTAATGAAATTAGTTTAGTGACTCTTTTCTATCAGAAAAGCAATATTTTTCACTCAATTTTGACACGGTTGACTGAATCAATATATTTAATTACATCAGTCTCTTAAGGAGGCGACTTAACTCATTGGCTCAGATCTTCATCTTTTGTAACTTTTGTACAACTTCAGTTAATTTCATGCTCATTGAATCTATAAATTATTTTACTTTGAGATTAAGTGGCAGAATTTTTAGTTGGTCATATGTAGAATTGCTCTTAAATTAGTATTCCCAAAATTATATGGACATATGTTCACAACACATCAACTGAAGCCCACAGGAAAAGATCAGCTAAAAGCCCATAATAAAGTAGTAGATAGGGTTTCCAGCCGAGGCCCGAAAGTATAGCATCTCCAATATATTTTATGATTTACAATTTATGTGTAATTTAAATCGAATATTTCCGACCAATATGGCAATTATATATCTAACGAAAATCTAACTATAATGATTCTATCTATAATTCAAATTGGTAGAGAAAAAAGGAGAAATAATTGAGAAACAAATTTATTTCCCTTATTACTCAGGAATTTTGATTAGATGTGGATAAAAGTACTTGATCGAGTATAGAGAGCTCCAAAACTTATCTTTTTCTGTCGCGGAAAAATGGGAATTTTCATATACTTCTGGCAAAAGCTCAATGCTCATCTGGCACTTTCTATTTTAACCTCAAAAATAGGACTAAGACTTCCCCTCACGTGCCAGCTTCAGATTTTTGGGCTGTCCACCACGTGATTTAAATTTTTCTTTTTTGCTTTAAACTACTTATTTGCATCTATTCTCCTCTTTATTTACCAAAAAAGAAAAAGAAAAAGTAAAATCTCAACCCACTCCAACCCTCCATCTTTTCTAACTTTACGTTTTCATAGTTGAGAAAAAATTAATTTTATTGTCCAATTATCGTTCTATGCTCTCCAACAATCCATTCACGTAGAGTCTATACGTACACAATTTTCTTAAATAAATTGTATCGAAAATTGATTTTATGCCATAAACAACGGGTACTTAGCAAGATCCACTGATTCATTTAACCTCAATATCGTCTAGATGAATGCTACTTACAATGATGTGAGTACAGAAGAGGCAGATATACTCACGCGAGCACCTTAATAGAGGTTTCCACACTGATTTTAAGCAACCTTTGTCGATTTTTATCCCTTTCTTCCTTTCATTATTATCTCCTTTTTTCTTTCAATTTAGTCCCTTGTGCTAGTTAATAGCTCGTGACCATAGATTCGTAGGAGCAATGTTATCATGTGAATCAATAGATAAAGTGCCTAAGGATAGCAATCATGCCCTCTTGACCAAAAGTAATCAAATATATTTCTGGGTTTTTCTTTTCATGTGTTTAATTTGGGGAAAAAAACATTTAAAGAAATATAATTTGCTTCTTTTTGTATTTGGCCCGACTCAATATAGTATAAGAGCTCAAAAAATTAAAATTTGATCCGTAACTAAAATTTTGAAGTAGTTATCACACGGATGTTCTCAAATGAGCCACTCATAACGTTTATATATCAAAAACAACAATAAACATCTTACGGTTTGGATCACTTTTTTTTAATAAGATTATTTTTTAAGATAGAATTTTAAAGCTGAATCACGTACGTCATTTGAGACATACAATGAAGTTATCTTTCTTGAAAAAAAAAAAATCAATTTATTAACAAATCTTTTGGTTAGTCAATAACATCAGAATTAATTATCTTAATTTACAATCTTAGAAGGACTTCAACGACATAATCTCATACCTCACCGTTGAAATTCAGTCCTTAAGCAATCTAATGAGGAGTTCAAATGGCTTTTGATATAATTATCACTTAATCATTTACTTATATTTGAAATTAGAAAAATAATGGAGGAGCAATTTGCTTCTAATAAATTTAGAGTCGTTTACTTATAGTTCATTTGTCACTTCTACGAGAAGGTTTAATACAACTAAATCCTAATTATAATATACAAATTCACCTTCTTATAACTTACATTCAACTTCTTATAGCTGGAGTCGATTACTTATATTAGTTCATTTGCCACTAAAATCGAGTAATTTTAGTAATATGATAGTCAAATTATTGAATAGTTTTGTAAACCAAGTAATTATTACCCTCTTTAATGTCGTTGAAGTTTTACATAATTAATGACTTAGGACCCATTTGACACGGATTCTATTTCGAGTGGTCATATTCACACCACATTTTTTTATAAATACACTACATTTTAATTACATCAAATGTCATTAACATTTATTCATTATTACCTTTATATCCTTACTTCTTTTTTTTATCGCATTCTTATTTTTAACATTTTTCTTGTCTTTAATCCTGATTTTCGTCCAAATATATTGTTAACGTGCTTTAAAATGAGGTTCAAATGTTTAATTGTATTTTTACATTATTATTTGTCTTGTTTATTTAAAAATACAATGGCCCAATGAATCTTTTTACTCCATCTTAAAGAAAATTTTGGAAAGAAACATAATCGGAACAAAAAAAAAAAAAAAAAA
>CAIGRN010144351.1:0-18427 GCA_903798345.1 Fraxinus anomala
GTTAAATGGGATAGGAGGAACTTACGGTCATAATCGGCCCATCCTATTCTTTGATGAACCAAATCAGATATGAAGATTTTATCTTTGAGAACAAGATCTAAAGACAGAAAGTACAAACGAGTTTTGGAATCTCTCCAACTCAAATGCTCATAAACACACATAAAAACAGATGGTGACTAGACTCTCTTGAAAAACCATTTGCACATGAAAAACCAAACTGCCAGCATTATCAATTATATTCTTGCCCCATGAGGACATATCAATATGAGTAAGCCCATGGGTGAAAATAAATTAAGTGTTGCCAGATATAAGATCAACTACCACCATTTGAAGTGTTTCCTTCCCAAATTTCAGCAACAGTATGAGAGCATTGGCAGACACCCGACCATGATCTTCTGCTTTCAATATTCCATTACATGGCTGAATGTGTGGGTGTATAAAGTGAGCTTGTGTTATGATAACATTATGCCTTTGGCTTGAAAAATTGTTTACTCCCTATTTTTTAGGAAAAAAGTTGATAGATGTATTTTTGGCCAATCCTGATCATTTTTGAGCTGGTTTGTTTGAATTGTTTAAATGTTATGGAAATGGTATATGGGCTTTAGATTCTTCATTTTACTTATACAATATGAATGGAATACCAAGACACTCAAGTAATGGAAACATAGGGACATACAAAATATGATAGATACTCTAAAACATAATTCTAGCAGATTATTGTCCTTCAAGATAAGTGCCTTAGTTCAACAACTAACCTCCTAAAATTGTAGTGCCTTGATTCTGAAATAGAATCGACAATAGTTATGCCTATTTAAGAAGACGCCAATCAGTATCAACCAAGCATACTTATTTTGAGTAATGGAAAATTTTCAATAAACTAATACCCATAAATTGTGTAATAGACTAAAAATTCTGAATAATACAATTTAGCACCAACACTAGTGGCATTAAATTACATGTTTAATTAAATACAAAGGACTAAACTAGTGCCAGATAGCATTATTCAAAATTTCTAGAAACCCCATGACAGAAGACATCTAAAAATGAGGAACAACAAAATCCAAATTAAACAACATTTGGATATCAAAATATCTTCATAGGAAATAACAAAACAACTTCAGGCAGCGAACATAATTTTTCGGCTTTTTCAAGTATAAAAAATTAATTTAAAATGCGAGAATATTCGGAGTCTGGTAGTATGTGATTTACCCAGCATGAGAAGGATCGAAGGTTCCAAAGATCGGAAAATTGGCGATGCCTCCGGCGAAGCTCTGTAACATTCGAGCATGTCTCACTCGATCCCGAGCCTTTAGCACCTCCAGCTCCACTATCTGGTTTACCGGGAACGCCCTCTGCAAATTCATTACTCTTTGAACTATACTGATACCACTCGCTGACGAGCCCACCAGTATGACAACCAGCAATAAAATCCCACCACCAGCCATCACAGTTCGTTCCAAAACCCAAAAAGACAGACATATAGATGGGGATTAATGTGAGAAATTGTGAGTTTTATAATGCCTCAGGTCTGGCCCTATCGCTAGGGTCGAGAAGAGAGAAACCGGTGGGGGATGGAGAGAAGAAGAGATGGGACTTTGAGTTTAGAAGAGAGAAGCCAGGGACAAAAGCAAAAACAGTGTTTTGCGTGTTTTTCAATTTTTACTGTGTAAAAAACTGAAAACGCTCAAAAAGAGATTTTCTCGTTTTGGCCTTTTGGTACAATTTTTTTTTTTTTTTTTTTTTTTTGTTTTCGAAAGCGCATTTTCGAAAATAGTAAAAAGAACGCGTTTTCACTATTTTGAAAATTTGAAAACAGAAAACGACCCGAAAACGGCAAAGATTATAGGGCCTTAAGGATTGTAGTTTTCTAGCTGGACGTTGATGTTCTACTTTGACTCGTTGACATGCGAGGTATTTTTCCACAAATTCTACTATATATCACTTCATTTTGGGGCACTAATACAGGGTCTTGAGATCATGATAAATTTTTGTCGATCCTGGGTCTACTGAGAAGGGTGTAGAATAAGCCTCACTTAGAATGGTAGATCGTAATTCTGCATCTTTGGGGACATAGAATCGATCCTCAAATCGTAAAATTCAATCATTTAACTGTTTAAATTATGTAGGTTTTACGACTTTTAAATTTCTATCTGATCTTTTCAGCCAAATTGTCATTTTTTCTCTAATTTGATCCAAAAGACGTTGAAGATATATGGCCATCAACTTGGCTTCACTCAGGTTTAGAATGTTAAGATCAAAGTCTTGAGTTTCCTTATCTAATTCTTTGGCTCTGGGTTTGTCTGTGGCTACCTTATAACTTAATGCATTTGCTAACACATTTGCTTTTCATGGGTGATAGTTAATCGTGCAATCATAATCCTTCACCAATTCCAGCCAATGCCTTTGTCTCATGTTCAATTATTTTTGTGTAAAGAAATATGAGACTTTTGTGGTCAGTAAACATCTAACATATCTCACCATAAAGGTAATGTCGCCATATCTTAAGAGAGAATACAATGGCTGCTAACACCTACAAATCATGAGTTGGATAATTCTTTTCATATGATTTCAGTTGACGGGAAGCATATGCAATAGCTTTTTCGTGTTTTATTAAGACACAAACCAAACCGTTCATTGAAGTGTAACTATAAATAATGAAACCACAACTATTTGATGGAAGATTAGAACTAGAGCTGACGTTAGTTTTTCTTTCAATGTTTGAATACTTTTCTCATAGTCTTTAGTCCAATTGAATGGAACACTTCTACAAGTTAATTGGGTCAGTGGTGTAGAATTTTGGAAAATCCTAAAATGAACCTCCGGTAATATCCAGCTAATCCAAAGAAACTTCGAACTTCAAACACATTACTTGGTGTTGGGCAATCCTTTATTGCTTCTGTTTTATTTGGATCCACTACTACTCATTCTTAGGTTATAACATGTCCTAGAAAGGAAACTTGATTCAATCAGAATTCACACTTTTTGAATTTAGCGTATAAATATTTCTCTTTAAGAATTTGCAGTACAATTCTCAAATATTCTCGATGCTCTTCTTTGGTTTTCGAGTAGATCAAAATATCGTCAATAAAAATGATAACACATTAATCAAAAAACACTTTAAAAACTCAGTTTATCAAGTCCATAAAAAGTTGCAAGTGCATTATTCAATCCAAACGGCATCACTAAGAAGTCATAGTGCTCGTATCTAAGTACTGAATGTTGTTTTTTCCACATCTTCGGCCTTATTCTTTAGCAGGTGGTAGCCAGAACAAAGCTCAAGTTTTGAAAATACCGATGCTCCTTTTAATTGATCAAACAAGTCGTTAATTCTATCTAAAGGGCAATTCTTCTTTATCGTAACCTTGTTCAATTCTTGATAGTCTATGCAAAGTCGCATGGTTCCATCCTTCTTTTTGACAAGTAGTACTTGGGCTCTCCAAGGTGAAAAGCTTGGACAAATAAATCATGTAGCTAACAATTCATCTAATTGGAGCTTTAATTCAATTGGAATCATTCTATAATGTGTCTTGGAGATTGGGTTGGTTCTCGGAACTAGGTCGATGGCAAAATCTGTTCCACCGAGCCGAGGCTCGGGCCAAGCCCCATTTTGGGGAGTTGGCCCAAGCCCGCCCATATGAGCTGCCCGGTAAAAAAAATTAAGTAAAAGCATGCATCTGTAGCTGCCTCACGCAGACAGCTATTTTAGCTGCCTGAGGAAAAATATCCGAGCCAACTCGTCGAAAGGTCGAGTCGAGCCTCTTTTTTTTTGCCGAGCTTTTGCTCTGCTCGGCTCGACTTGGGCCCTAAAAAACTCGGCCTAAATAGCTTGAACTGAGCGCAAGCTTCGAGTTTTGACTCGTGGCTCGACTCGACTCGACTCGTTGACATAGCTAGTAGATCTTCAGAACTTGAATTTGATTTAGGCAAATAGGATATTCAGAATCTTAGGGAAAAGTTATAAGGTGCAGACCACGATAGTTTTTTTATTTTTGATGTTTATATTATAGTTAACATGGTAGTTTATGAAATCCTAAAACCAATTAAATACAATTTCTAAATGCACACAATTAGATTTAAGTTGGAATTAAAGGATTAACTATATTCCAAATAGTAGACCCACGGAAATTTTCAAATTAGAGATGGATTAACTATAATTTTTTAAAATAATAATATTAATATTAATAATAATAATAATATTAAAGGACAAAAATTAATTTGGGGGGATCAAATTGTTAGATAGTAAATAATGTAGGCTATGTAGAAAATAATAATAATAATAATAATAATAATAATAATGATGATGATGATGATGAAAGGGCAAAACATTGGTAACCATTGAACCCCATTTCTATGACTTTACAAATTCATGTCAAAAACGTTCTCTCTCCTCCGTACGTGCGATTCTCATTTTTCTCTCTCAATCAATTTACTTCTTAAATATTTTGTGTTTCTAAATTTTTTTAAAGGGAATTTATAAAAATGTTTAGTTCCATACTTGTCAATTAAAAAATGTCTAATTTTGATATCTTTTGCAAAAATGATCAAATTTAATACTAAATTGTCTATTATACCCTTAATGAAAAATGAAGTTTTTTTTATTTAATTTATTACAAATTTCGAAAAGAAGAAGTAGCTTCCATAAGAAGTTACATTAAAATGGCGTTCTCAATATTTAAAAGTTATCGATATTTGAACTCTATTTATTTTGATACTTCATTTGTTTAGAACGAGATTTCATTCAAAACATGAGGAGTTTAAAATTAGACTTCCCACCACCAATAACTCCCATATAACTTCCACCACCCCAAAATGATGAATAGGTAATGCGAAGTTCGAGTGTAGAGAAGGGAATGAGAATAAATGAGGGTGGAGACTTGATTTTGCAAACTTAAAATCTCAAAGTTGGTTCTTGGATTGTGGCTATCAAACTCTTTCCATTGTGATCGAATTTATGACCAAAAGTGGAGTTATTGACAAGCTGTAGACAAGCAACCAAAGCAAGTAATTCAACCTTGGTATGTCAACTAAGTTCTAAAACTTAGAACTTGGTAAGAATCATGCTAGTATGTTTTACATCGATATCAGAGCCTAAGTAGGTTATTTACTTGTTTAATGACATGCTAAAAATGTTTAAATGTGATGAAAATGCATGCATGTCGTTTTTCCTTCAACTTGAGCACCTTTAATGGCAAGTTAAAAAATACTCAACATAAATTCGTGAAATGTATACCATATATTCACGTTAGCATGTAGAATATGTTAACATCCAACTTGCGACCTAATTAAAGATAGATTATTGCATATGCCTAGTATATCTTAATCTGAGATCAGCCTTATAAGGTCAATTCATAATGTCGTGCTTCAAGGGAACATAATGATTATAGATTCCTTACACACTGATAAAACATTCAATCAAATTAATTATTGCATTCAAAACTTACGTTAGTGTTAACTTATTTCACCAATCGCATGATGTAGCTGCACTTTCTCACAAGCTCATTAATTGCTAGGGACCCACCTAACGGACGGTTTCATGATAACTTGACAAGCCGACCTCAACAACCAATGGAGATAGCCAGTATATACTTTTTAGTTCGGCACAGATGATTGACAGGACAAGAAAGTGGGTGATACTGAATTTTCTTTACCATATAAGGATGCGATCTATCTTTGGAAAGGGAGAGGACACTGGTATTTTAAAAATATCTCCTTTGATGAAACACTTGTAAGTTAGAAGTGATTATCGATAAAAATCTTGAGTTTCTTTTTATTTTGCTTTCAAAGTTGACTTAAATTGATCCTTACACTTTTCAACGTCAACAGTTTGACGTTAGAAGGAGGGCCATTACTTGAATAATCAACCATATTCACTAAAAAAGAAAAAATAAGATCCCTTACAAGAAAAAAACTTGTTTGGATGATATTTCGACATCAGGAAATCAATCTCATACCTATTTTGAACAAGCTAATACTCCACATAATATTGGAAGAGGCTGAGGTCAAAATGAAGCTGGCAACCCTCACTTGTCCCTCATGAGAGAAACTATCGAAAGGTTGACGAATGCAGTCAACAAATTGGAGTAAAACCAAACCCACGTTCACCTACCCGATACTGAAGTAGAGTCCCCACAAAAGGAACATGCCAAATGACCTCCCATCAGAAGGACTCTCCACTTTTCAGGAGAAGAGCCGTCTAAAGGTCAACCTGAAGAAATCAGGAGTTCTCCCACAGTAGTGGAGCCGGGTACAAGAAAACCAACAGTGTGTTCGATGGGTTGGGGTCTCAGCACTCCCTAATACCTCGAAGTGAGTATGCTAATCCTAGTTTAAAGCGTCCTTTGGAACAAGCTTAACTCGAAATGAACGCCCTAAAAAAGTGCATTGCTGACCTAGAAGCCAAGAATAAAGGAGGCATGGAGAAGTATCTCACTAAGCACCATTCTCCTTTCACTAAAGATATTCTCACTGAACCTCTACCTAAAAAGGTGAAAATACCACAACTAACTGGGTATGAGGGAGAAGGAGATCACCTTAGTCATTTAGACAAGTATACTTCCTAGATGGAACTGCAATGAACAGGCGACGCTATTATGTACCGTGCCTTTCCATTAACGTTGGGAGATAAAACTCAAAGGTGATTTAGGAGGTTACATCAGAAATCCATAAAAAACTAGAATGACCTTGTCACAGCATTCCTAATTCGGTTCATGGGTTCTAAAGCAAGAACCACACCCAAAGAACGTTTAATAAGCATCAAGCAAGGGAACTTAAAAGTTACCTCAATAGATTTAATAAACAATCCATGGAGGTCGAAAAAATCTCTAATGATGTTGTGCTCATGGCAGTTCTATCTGCGCTAAGGCCTAGAATGAGGTTTTGGTAGTCTGCACATGAAGATGGGCCTTGAACGTACCATAAGTTCCTCAATCGAGCTGAAAAACATATAAGCACAGAGGAAACCGCTTCAGATCAGGAGGAAGTCAAGATAAATCCACAGTCCTTTAATCCAATGAGGGAGAAAAAAGTGGATAAGAATTCAATCATGAAAAGAGAAAAGACCGAAGGAAAAGAGATCGTCCAAGGTCTTATCCGAAAAGATTCTGTAAATATCATCCATTGAACACTACCTTGGAGGAGGTCTTTCTGCAAACAGGAGAAAGAGAGGCATTTCGCAGACCTCCACATCAGAAAAAAGATCCATCAAAGATGAACCAAGGAAAATACTATCGGTATCACAGGTCAACAGGGCACAACACAGATGACTGCAGAAATTTGAAAGAAGAGGTCGAATCCTTAATCTGGTAAGGTCATTTGCGAGAGTTTATGGCTAAACCCGAATAAACGAATCAGGCGTCTAATCAACAACCTCACCAAACTGGGACAGTTCAACGAGGTCAGCGGACTCACCAAGCTTGGAACCCCCACCTCAAGCTGAAATCAGAATGCTAGTAGGTAGAAACCAGTACATCGAAGGATCTAGGAGAGTAAGGCGCAGACAAGCACGAGATGCACGCATTTGCCAGAATTACGATATAGAACGGCAAAAGCCTGGTAATTACATGGAATCGTTATTAGGACTGTTTGGATTTTCAAAAGAAGATCTGCACGAAATTTTATAGGACTAAAGTAATGCGTTGGTAATAACTATGTCAGTAGCTGGCATACAAATACATCGAACTCTTGTAGATAATGGAAGTTCGGTCAATGTGTTGTATTCTCGAACTATAAAGCAAATGGGAATCCAAGAATGGTATCTCCAACCGTATTCCAGGAAACAACAGGAATTTTCTAGAAACCCAATTGAAGCCCGAGCTCAAATTGTTATGATCATAGGGCTAGGCGAGGTCCCTTACCAGAGAAGGATCCTAGCGGATTTTGTGATAGTTGACTTTCCTTCCAATTATAACACTATACTAGAAATACCTATATTACACGAGCTACAGACTGTCACTTCAATAAATCACTATTACATAAAGTTTTTCACTCCAGATGGAGTTGGAGTAGTGTGTGGAAATCAAGTCGAGGCTAGGGCTTGCAATGTTGATTTACCTAGTCCTCAGGTCCAAATGTTGAAGAACCAATAGAATGATCGAGCGAGGAAAGCTAATTTAAAGAGACCCATTGTCAATGAGGTCAGTAAGAAAATGAAGTGCTCTTATCTTAGAACTGGGGTACGCCCTGAGGATCCTATTGAAGCAAGAAAACTCCTAATGAGGTCGGCAAGGTACACACTAATTGACAATGTGCTCTATAAACGGGGATATTCGGTACCTTTGTTAAGATGTCTAAATGAAGAAGAAGTGATTTATGCTTTGCATGAAGTACATGAAGGAATATGTGAAAATCATTCTGGAGGATAATCATTGGCTCATAAAATCACGCGTTAAGGGTATTTATGGCCTACTATGAAGCGAGATGCCATACAATTTGTGAAAAGATGTGATAAATGTCAACGCTTCGCTCCTAACATCAAGCTTTCGCCAGAAGAGCTGAACTTTGTAGTGGCTCTCTGGTCGTTCTCCAAATGGGAGGTCAATCTAATTGGCCCCATGCCCTCTGGGAAGGGTGGAACGAAGTTCACAATCATTACATTTGACTACTTTACTTAATGGGCCGAGGCAGAACTGCTCGCTAAAATCACTGAACAAAAGACCACTGATTTTATATGGAAGTCTATCGTGTGCAGGTTTGGAATACCTCATTCCATTGTAATAGATAATGGAAAGCAATTCGACAATAATCGTTTCATAATTTTTTAAGAAGAACTTGGCATACGGAAACATTTCTCCATGCCAAATCATCATCCAGCCAACGGACAAGTTGAAGCAAACAATAAGATCATCAAGCATACACTAAAGGCAAAACTCGATGCTCTTAAGGGAAGATGGGCTGAGGAACTCCAACTGTACTAAGCCTAGAAGTAGCACGGGAGAAACCTCTTTCTCTCTGGCTTTTGGAGTGGAAGCTATGATCCCAATGGAGATAGGGATTTCTTCCATTCAAAAAAAATGTACAACAAGGGGGAGAACGAGAAAGCTTTGTGTTGGACTTAATAGAGGGAAGGAAAAATGAAGCTGAAATCAGGAATGTTGTATACAAACAACATAATGCAAAGTACTACAATCAGAAGGTCAAGAAACGAGCATTTGAGGTTGGAACTCTGGTGTTAAGAAAAAGTTTCCTTGCTACTAGGGAATCTGGCTCTGGATCTTTAGGACCTAATTAGGAAGGTCCCTATAGAATAACTAAAGTACTACTCAAGGGAGCCTACGACCTGGAAGATATAGATGACAAACCTATGCTACACCCTTGGAATGCAAAACACCTCAAAAAGTATTATCAATAGGAAATGAGTGTATTTTGTACTGTAAATCTAGAATAAAAAATGTGTTCTATCAGAAATATTGTTCCTTAACAAGCTGAGCTAAGATTGCATGTGCTGCAACACATAGAAAAATTTTCTCTTAAGGGAGGTATAAAGCTTTGCTCATTAGTAAGCTGAGATAGGGTTGTATGTGCTATGACATTTAGACAAATTCTCTCTTAAGGGAGGTTTAAAGCTTTGCTCGTTAGCAAGCTGAGCTAAGGTTGCATGTGTTGCAACACTTAGACAAATTCCCTCTTAAGGGAAGTATAAAGCTTTGCTCGTTAGCAAGCTCAACTAAGGTTGTATGTACTGCAACACTTAGATAAATTCCCTCGTAAGGGAGGTATAAAGCTTTGCTCTTTAGCAAGTTGAGCTAAGGTTGCACGTGCTGCAACACTTAGATAAATTTGTGTTGTAAAAGCAAGCAACATATTGTGCATAGTAAAAGATAAACTAAAAATTCATTCATAAACAAAATAAGAATTACTTCATTCATTTAAGCAGTCTTTAAAAAAATTATTAATTAAATCATAAGGAAGAACTTGGTCTTGTAGAGCTAGAATTTCATCTTCAATGTCTTCATCAACTGGGGAGATGCGAACTTCAGCTGCTTCGGATAATCTTTAGAGCTCCTTCTTTTGCTCTTCTAAAGACTCCATCAAGAAGCCCACGTCGAATTCTGACCTTTCCAATGTGTTTTATAAGCTCTTCTAAGGCCACGACATAGGTATCTTGAGCAAGTGCATCAAACCCAGGAGAGGCCTTCCAGATCTCCACTGCCTTGGAAGCTTTAGATTCAGCCTCTTCAGCCCTCCTGGTGGCCTCTTCAGCTCTCTTCAGAGCTTCGTCAGCCTGAGCTCGCTCCTCGTCAGCCTTCTTTTTCTCAGCGGCTGCCCGTTGGGTTGCCTTTTCTCCCCAAACCCTTCCAACTCTACTCCTACCTTATTGAGGCGATCTTCATAGTCTTTTTCTTTCTCTGAAAACTTTGCTCGCTCAGCCTCCATGCTCTCAAACAAGCCCAAGACTTGATTCTTTACTTCAAGCATTTTATCTAGCTCGGCTTTGACCTAAGCAAAGAAAAGTAATGTCAGTGATAAAACTAAGGAAGAATTTTAAAAATATTTTAGTTTAAATGAACTACCTTATCTGCCATAGACATCATGTACAGGATGGGTCTGTGGCTGTGCAGCTGAGTTGAGATGATGGCCTCACCCACAGGCATCTCAATCAAAAATTGTTGCTCCCTCTCGTTCTAACTCCTAGTGAGGAGGTTGGTGGACTCTCTAAAAGGAGAGGGAAGTCCTGCAATGGATTTCCTCAATTGGGATGGAGCTCGGATGAAGTCTAGGAAGATGTCAGGTCGATGGTCCAATAAATATTCAACATTTAGCCTCTACAAGTCTAAGCACATTTCTTCCGACCTTGAAGAGCTAGCCCCTGTTATCATGGGGACAAAAGTAGATGTTGAGGTTGGTTTTTCGAGAGGGATTTCAAAGGAGGACCTCTCTGAAGCTAAAGTCGCAGGAATGGACTTAGTTGGCATTTCATCAGAACGACGACGCTTCAAAGGTTGAACCTCCTGCTCAAGTTCAGCCTCCTCTGCCCTCACAACCTCTTGAAGTTGAAGTTGGCTGACGACTTCAGCCGGACCAACCCTCTTTTTCCCTTTGGCAGCATCAGCTGTAGCTTTCATGGCCTTGTATCCCAACATCTATTGATTTTGAGCAGGGGTAAAAGGAACAACAAACACGTGTTAAGTATGTCTAGTGTAAACTTTAAAAGGGATGTTAATTAAAATACTTACTGGAAGAGGATGGGACAGTTGTAGGAGCTTTGCCTGAGGTCGAAGTCGGTGGAAGATATCGGAACAACTGCACTTGGAAGATGTTGGAATCAGAGATGATGAACTTGCAAGACCTCTTCTTCTTTGGAAGAGCTCTTACCGCATCAGCTAAATTCTGGATAGCTGAGGTTAAGATCACCTTCTTGTAGTCTACAGATAATATTAAGTAAATTAAGAAGGTGCTTATAAAATGAATGTAGGAAAATATTGAAGTTGTGATCACTTACACAGTGGGTGATAAAGAGCAGGAACTACGTCCTCCATATTCACCTCGTCAAGGTAGAACTGCCATTCCCACAACACAAAGAAGAACTCCTATTTCCACTTCTTTATTGAGAAAGGAGAATCTAGTACTAGAGGACCACCCGTCCTAGGCCTAAAATTAGCATACCACCAACCGGTGTTCTTCCCATCATCTTTAAAGGTGAAGAGTGAGTTGAACTGAGCCACACTCAACTCAGAATGACCTAATTTACTCCACAAATGTCCTCCAGCCATTGTGACATAATTGAGTAAGAACTATTAACAAGAAACAAGGAATTTATGAATAATCCTAGGAAAAATGAGTCAAAGCCCGACGTTAAGAATTGCTAAATTTAAGGCTACTCGTCCTACTAGAGGAGCGTTAGCCTGGTGAAGTGGGAACTATTAGTTCTACTGAGCTAGGAATATTATATTTCGCCCTCAAACTCGCTAACATATCCCCCGTCACCATTGATTTATACAAATCTGCCCTCCCCACTCTTATGAACTTCCCCCATTCCCCTCATGAGACCCGACCCCTTCTCTCTCGACGTTTTGTTCCATATTTTTATCCTGGCCTAAATTTTCTAGGTATATGGTGGAGATTGGGACTGGAGTTAAAATTTCCTGACAGTTCAAACTTGCAGATGATATAGATCAAGAGGTTACTACGTCTTCCTGTTGGTTGTCCCAAGAATGAACCCTAGATTCGTCCGAACTTAAGCAAGTGATCTAAGAGGGAATGCAATAAAAAGAAAGTTATTTTCTACTAGGGGACGGACGACCCCACTCAGAAAATAAATAAGACTTTTCAGAAAAGTTGTTGAAGAAAATCTTTTACTTCTTTGAAAGAGAAATTCGAGAGTAAAAGTGTTAAAATGAATGGTAAAAACATATATAAAGAGATGGGAGATGAAGAGGCGCATACTAGACCGTTAGATAGGAAAATAGGATGGAAAATTAATGGCCAAATCCAACCAGACGAAACGGCGACTTTTTTGGCAAAACTTCCCAAAGAAGCTAATTTGGGTGCGTGACAGCTCATAGAAAGACAGAAAGTGACACCTATCCAGTCTATTTATGGCTGTAATAAATAATGAAACATGGAAAAATGAGTAAATCATGTCCAAGGTCAATTCGTCACCTAGGCAAGAATTGACCTGGGAGGTAACTATTAACATCCGACCTACGACCTAATTAAAGATGGATTATTGCATACGCCTAGTATATCTTAATCTGAGATCGGCTTTATAAGTTCAGTTCGTATGCCATGCTTCAAGGGAATATAATGATTATAGATTCCTTATACTCTGATAACACATCTAATCAAATTAATTATTGTATTCAGAACTTATGTCAATACCCACTTATTTCACCAATCGTACGATGTAGCTTCGCGCTTACTCACTTGCTCATTAATTGCTAGGGACCCACCTGAAAGACGATTTCATGATAACTTGATAAGGCGCCTTAGCAACCAATGGAGATATCCAAGTAATGTACTTTTCAGTTTAACACTAGTGATTAACAAAACAGGAAAGTGAGTGATACTAGATTTTTTTTTAACTATAAAAGGATGCGAGCTTATCTTTGAAAAGGGAGATGACACTGGGATCTTTAAAAATATCTCATTTGATGAAACACTTGTAACTTAGAAGTGCTTATCAATAAAAATCTTGAGTTTCTCTTTATTTTGCTTTCAAAGTTGACTTAAATTGATCATTACTCTTTTTAACGTCAACAGAATATGCTTGCAAAAATTTCGCGTTGCTTGGCTTTGTATTTTGAGAGAAAAATTGAGTCCTAGTTAAAGAACTCAAATCTTCATAGTATGATAATTTCAAGTACATTGTGTTTCATGCTACTTATTTAGTATGGTTGCACAGATCTTCATGTGATTTTTCCAATGGCATAAAGATGATTAATTTTAGCCTTAAAATAAAGAAGTTAGGACTTTTTAAAGTTTGGTAGAACTTCCAGAAATTTTTGCACGAAAGAAGATAAGCAGTAACAAATTTTATATCCCACTCTTAGATGATTTGTTGACGTTCCAAACATGACTTTAGAAATTGATATTGTAAAATATGACTATGCACATGAATTCAGAATGTCCAAACTAGTTAGAAGGACCAATCGAAAAAATATTTTTGCTTTAGGATGACGGAGTGTGCATTGCACGCGTCGCGTCTGCGCTAGCCGACGGTGAATGATGTGCCTCCAATTTTATCTAAAAAAATTTTAAAAATTGAACTTGGTTATGTGCATGAGCATGTGAGACTCGATTGAAATTCAAAAAAATTTAGATTGGTTTCAAAAATATTCTTGATTTTTCTTTATAACTAAATTAATTTTCATATAGTTAAAAATATTTTTTATATTTAATGATTAAAATAAATTTGTAAAATGCCTTAAAAAAAATTTTTTAACTTGATTAAATTTTAAAAAAAATTCAATCTAGAATATTTATTAAGCGGTATTTTTTAAATGGGAGTTATTTTTAGTGATGCTTTCAAATTTCTAAAATTGAAAAGTATTTTGAAAGTATTTAAAATATCACATTTTTCTACGTTCGTGAGTGGTGTAGGTTTTGATTAGGTTATGTGATCCATTATGATTTCTTTTCAATTTTTATGTTTAATTATATATGACTACATCTATGCACACTTTTAGCTTCCTTAGATGAGACGTTAGAAAATACAGGTTGTGCAATGCGTTAAAAAATTACGTGATTATTGGATCTATGAAATGGATTCACGACGTAACTTGGTACATCCCATAAAATATCTCGAGCCAATACGTCTGGAAGTGACGCTTTTGTAAAAGTATATATGTGATGTTGAAAAAATTTCTCATCTAACGAGAACATTTCATAGTCATTGACATGATATTGCCACTAAAAAAATGTATTGCTTACTTTAATAGTGGGAGTTCTAAGGTTGGTAGATATCAAGTTAACTCTCACCTAGAACTTATGATTTTGCACTATGAGATTAATTTTGTTGTAATGAAAAATTAGAATAATGAACGATGATTGTAAACTTATTGAACTTTCGACTCCGTATCTAGTATCGAATTATCATAAAACTTAATTTACGTGGGTGCAAAATGATAAATGCATAAATTGACATTTACATGAATGTTTCTAGAATTTTGACCGATCATGGCATCTAAGAATATCATTACTAACCTTAATCAGGGTGACACCTGATGCTGTTCAAAATCAACCCGAATTCGGTGCAATTAACTCCAATTAAGGTCAACTTCTTAGTTAAGATAAGCATGTTACTTTACAAATATATACAATAATCTATCCTACTAGATTCTCCCTTTTGTGTGTGTGGCAATGGGAGTTTATGGAACAGAAAAAAAAAAAAAAAAAAATCAAACTGAAAAAATTTGAAAAAAAAAAAAAAAGTCAATGAAAAATTAAAATTCTGAAATACATGCTTTCTAAAAAAATTCTGAAATACATGTCACACTTATAAATTTGGATATGGTTTATGTAAATAATCAAAGATATTCTAGTCTTAAAGCATTACGTGATAATCTCAGAATAAGTTCAGAGATGCCATACGTAAGAAGAATTTAAATTTTAAATTAAAAAAATTAGGAGAATAAAATTTATGTGACATAAGTACAAAATTTGCCAAAGAAAAAAAAATTCACTCCTACCTAGCGGATTGGACAGAAATTTATGCACCATTTCCTTGATGGTGTGGTGTGCATTTATTTATTGTTGAAAATGGGAGGGTCACCATGTGGATTATGTAGTACATATGAAATGGGTTGGAGGGAGAAGTTAATATTTAATTTGAGAAATAACTCCCCATCATTCATAACTAAACACAACATCCTTGATTTACTTTGACACATGGAAGTGGGAGGTTGAATTCACTCAATAATAATACAAGAAAATTTGTATACAAAAAATTTATAAGGCAAGAAATCACCATTTTTGGGCATACGATCATCACATAAAGGATATTTGTATTGTGGCAAAGTAACGTATTCCATTTTGATCGAGAGAAATACAAGTAAAGAAAAAGCAAGTAATGAAATCTAAGTATTTTGGGATTTCTTCAACTTTAAGTTTCAACAACATTTGAAAATGTTTTACATTTATATACAAACAAATTAAGTAAACAACTCCTCTACGATTATTTACGTTATTAATATTATATATTATTGCTGAAATGCTTTCTCTTTATAAAAGTTCAAAAAAACTCCCTTAAAAATTGTTTTCTATAACAAATTTCTGAGTCAGAAATGATTTTGTATTTATAATTTACATTTTGGCTTTATTATATTTGATTTGTTATTGAATGACATGACATGACATGAATTGTATTTTCTTTTCCCCCTTTTTCATATTTTTTATTTAGGTGGAGAATTTTTTTATTGGCTAAATAAACAAATATGAATTTTTTTATGGAGTACGATTTTAGTTTTATTTATTTTTATTGTGTTTTATGGATATTATTGAGGAGAGAATGTATTTTAAATAATGATATAATGTGAAATATATGGTTAAAAAGTAAAAAAAAGTTATTGGAACTGTTGGTGCATTATGTGTGAAGTAGACTAACATAGTTGGAAAAAAATAATAATAAAAAAAAAGAAGAGGTCATTTAACAGAAAAAAAAAATTGATAAAAGTTCTAGTAAATAAATTTTGATAAAAATTAATGAAATATATACTAAAAAAGTTGAGAAGAGCCGTGGATCACATTAGCCCCAGTTTGGTATTGATTAAAATCTAAGTTTTAATATAAATCAAAGTCAATAGTTAATTACTCCATTCGTCTCATTTATATATACTGATTTTCCTTATTTTTTGGTCTCAATTATGTAGTCATGTCTCTTTATTGAGAATGTTTTGTTTTATTAGTTTACTGATATACTCTTATTTAATTTGCTCAGTTATAACTAATTTTTCCTAATTTACTACTAGTTGTTGACAATTAAATAAGGATAAATTATGAAAGTTTTTAGCAAAATTTGTTTTTTCAATAACATTAAATAAGATTTCTTAATCTGCGTGAAAAATAAAATTAGCATATATAATTAGGACGGAGGGAATATAACCATATATTATGAAACTCACAACCTTAAAACCATACATTTTATTAACTTTTATCAAAATATAGTAATCTAAATTTAATTCCCATCAAATAGGGGTTTCAAAATTTTCTAAGTTATCCCGAGGAAGCACTAAAAAGTAAAATTAAACAAATAGTTAAAACAGGAACGGATTGCATTCACTTGGAGTTCAAATTTACCTTGATTCAACTCAATTTCTTTCTTTGATTTATGATACAGAAAACGAACAAGATGAACACCAAATATAATTGTCTCTAATTAGCTTGGCCAACAATGGACAAGAACGCCCTCTTCACACTCTTCATAGGGCAGTACTGCCTTCTAACCTTGCCGAAACTTCCATTTCTATCGCCAAAGCACAATATTGATGTTGGAGAATTGGATTCTTGTTCTTCATGTAGCCCGAAATGGATAGCTGACGTTGAACTATCCTTATAATACTTTGGAGTGTTTGATGGCCAATTCATCGGTGTGGAAGTGGCTGAATTCGAGGATGAAGAGCGCGATGAAGAAGATGAAAATGATGGCGAAATGTTAATTTTCTTGGAAGAAACTCGTGGAATAATGGAAGAAAAGATTTTCGAGTTGTTTGGATTCTTTTTCTGCATGGAATTATTAGGGCTGAATTTATAAGAAGGTGGTGGCGTGAGTGGCCGCAGAGGGCTGTCTGAAAACGTGTGTTTCGGGGTGCCCGGCTGAGACTCCCACAAGAATGGAACAGAACCGGCAACGCCGTCGTAGCACGACATTCTGAAAGATGAATCCCAGGCCACGGCGGCAGAGCAGGAGTTTTTCTCCTTTGACAAGAGCCTAAAGAAAAATTTGTCATCCTGCTTTATTTGGAGGAATTTGGGAGTAAAATCTTGATTTCCAGATAGCATTTTGGATGGATTTGCTTCTGCCATTTCCTTCTAGAGGAAAGGAAAGAAAAACAGGAAGGAAAAATAATCAGTTTTACCTCAAGATCTGAAAAATGAGAAGAAAGTAGAGAGAAATCAAGCTCAGTGTTGCATTAGACATTGCTCTGCATTAATTTATTTATGGGTAAGTTCAAGAAAACATATTAATTATTATATAGTTAATACCCGGAGCCTAATGCACGATGACTTTTATTTCAGGAATAGACCCAAGATATTATTATTGACAACGAAATACAATTTTAATAAATTCATTTTTATATTAAATAAAAAGGATTGTTTATCAGTGGCGTTGGTAGTAAGGTGCAACTCGAGTGTGAAATATGGAGGAAAGAACAATTTCACTTGAAAACATCAAATCAGGTGACAATGTTGCAAATCAAGAAAGCAAGTATAGCTAATTCTATAGTCAGCCGATTGGCATGATTCCAAGTTTCACGGACATAATCTCGTCAAGCTTTTGAAAACTCCACTAGTTTTATCTAGGAAATTCGAAATACACACTTTGAAGTGAGGAAAGTATAGGTCAGAATCTGAAAATATGGATAGTTTAACAGTTTGATCTTTAATCTTAAACCTAACGATGCAAACATATAATCTAACGAAATGGATCAAGATCCTAGAATTATTCAAGCCACATAATTAAATATAAAATCCATCAAACTAATGATTTTTGCACTAAGAAATTAAACCAACATTACTCGGATTTTAACTTCGAATAATTCATCTTTAAACTTCGATCCTTGATCCACAAGCACCACCGCTCCATCCACAATCCATCCAAAAACGTTTTATTTTGAAATTGTTAATGTGATGGTGAGTATTCAATTGTTACATGGTGAGATACTTGACGCCGAACAGAATAGTGATTATTCTGCAAGCAAGTGTTACCAAGAGATTCACAGGGAAGAACACAAAATTAACGGCGAAAAATACTGAGAAAACGTCTCTGAAGTTT